>CM042956.1:29806218-30068718 GCA_023678885.1 Pogostemon cablin | reverse complement strand
GTGATGATTTTTCAATCTTTTGTACTAGGTAATCTAGTATCCTTATGCATGAAGATAATCAATTCGATCGTTGTGGTCGGACTCCATTATGGATTTCTGACCACATTCTCTATAGGGCCCTCTTATCTCTTCCTTCTCCAAGCTCAGGTTATGGAAGAAGGAACCGAGAAGAAGGTATCAGCAACAACTGGCTTTATTACGGGACAGCTCATGATGTTCATATCGATCTATTATGCGCTTCTGCATCTAGCATTGGGTAGACCTCATACAATAACTATCCTAGCTCTACCATATCTTTTGTTTCATTTATTCTGGAACAATCACAAACACTTTTGATTATGGATCTACTACCAGATATTCAATGCGTAATTTCAGCAATCAATGTTTATTCCTGAATAATCTCATTTTTCAATTATTCAACCATTTCTTTAAACCAAGTTCAATCTTAGGCAGATTAGTGAACATTTATATGTTTCGATGCAACAACAAGATGTTATTTGTAACAAGTAGTTTTGTTGGTTGGTTAATTGTTCACATTTTATTCATGAAATAGCTTGGATTGGCATTAATCTGGATATGTCAAAATCATTCTATTTGATCGAATAAGTACATTCGATTTAAGTACCTTGTATCAGAATTGAGAAATTCTATGGCTCGGATCTTTAGTATTCTCTTATTTATTACCTGTGTCTATTATTTAGGCAGAATTGTCACCCCATTTTACCAAGAAACTAAAAGAAACCTAAAAAATGGGAGTGAAAGAAAGGGGAAAATAGATGTAGAATTAGAAACAGCTTCAGAAATGAAGGGTACTAAACAGGAACAAGAGGGATCCACCGAAGAAAATCCTTCTCCCTCCTTTTTTGGAAGAAAGGGCGGATCTAAACAAAATCGATGAAATGAAAGAAATCCGAGTGAATTGAAAGGAAAATGAATTCCACTTTTGATTTACAGAGACAGGCTATCAAAATAGACTCGTTTCTAATGAGTCTTATCTAATGAATATCAATGAAAATCAGGATAATGATAATTCAAGATTCAAGATATTTGATCAAAAAACTGAAAACCTTGACAAACCTCTTGTAAATATTCTTTTTGATCCAAATCGATGGAATCAACCATTTCGATACATAAAAAATAACCGATTTGAGAAGGCTGTCAGAAACAGAACATCATAATATTTTTTTGACATATGTCAAAGTGATGGAAAAGAAAGAATATATTTTACATACCCTCCCGGTTTATCAATTTTTTCCGAAAATGATAAAAAGAAGGATATCTCTGCCTACACTCGAAAAATTTTCATTTAATGAACCTTGGGTTTACACCAACAAACAAAAAAGGAAAACTTTCAACAACGAGTTCATAAATTGAATTAAAGCTTTAGATAAAGAAGATCTTTATTTGAATATACTCGAAACAAAGACTCGTTTGTGTAATGAGGATTCTACAAAAGAATACTTATAAAAAAGGTATGGTCATTTTTGAACGGATCCTATCGTAAAAGAATCTACAAAAAACTGGACCCTTAGAATTATTGATAGAAAATATCATAGATTCGTTTGGAATAAATCAGATTAACGCTATACTTCTCTCGACTGCTGATTACCAAGGATTTGAACAGAAAATAAATAGATTTGAAAAAAAACCATTATCAACAGAAATTGTTGATTTTTTAACTTTCATGAGTAAATTTGGTAAAGAATCAGGATCTACGAATCTAAATCTGAGATATCTTTATTTATTTTCATAAGGAAAAAGAAATTCTGAAAAAGGAACAAAATATCTTAACTCTTTATTATTATTAAATTCAAATAAAATTTTAACTGGTGTTAATGGTCAAAAAATTAGCAGAAAGTCGATTAGAATAAAAGAAATCAATAAAAATATCTCTCGATGGTCATACAAATTAATCACCGAGTTAGAGCAACAATCAAGAGAATATCAAGAAGACGTACCAATAGATCATCAAATTCGTTCAAGAAGGAGCAAGCGTGTAGTCATTTTTACTTCTAACAAGGAGAATATTGATCCTAATACTACGTATACTACTAGGTCCGATAAAATAAACGAAGTGGCTTTGATACGCTATTCACGATAATCGGACTTTCGGCGCGATATAATAAAAGGTTCTATGCGCGCTCAAAAGTGTAAAGTTATTTTAGAACTATTTCAAGCAAATGTGCATTCCCCCCTTTTTTTGGAGAGACTGGAAAAATCCCTTCATTTTTTTTATATCTCCGGATTGATTAAACTAATTTTTAAAAATGGGTTGAATAAAGGAGAAGCATTCAAAATTTTAGAATATACAAAAGAACTAACAAAACGAGAAGAAAAAAAAGAAAAGAACAAAAGAAAATAATAAGCAAGAATAAAGATAACAGAGGCCTGAGATATTCTTCCACTTGCGCAAGTAATAAGAGGTTGCGTGTTAGTAATTCAATCTATTTTGAGAAAATATATTCTATTACCTTCATTCATAATTGTGAAAAATATTGCACGTATATTCCTATGGCAACTTCCTGAAAGGTCTGAGGATTTACAAGAATGGAATAAAGGGATCCATATTAAATGCACCTATAACGGTATTCCATTATCCGAAAGAGAATTTCAAAAAAAATGGTTGACAAATAGTATTTAAATAAAAATATTATTTCCCTTCTGTCTGAAACCTTTGCACAAATCGAAACTATGATGCTCTCAAAAAGATCTAATGAAAACTCATTAGATCTGATGATTTTAGTTTTTTAACAGTTTGGGGAATGGAAACTCAACTTCCCTTTTGTTCGCCCCAAAAATGACCTTCCTTTTTTAAACCCATTCTAAAGGAATTCGAAAAAAAATTCCAAATTCGAAAAACAAAATTACTTCGAAAAGTTTCAAAAGAAACAAAAAATGGGTTATCCAAAATATTCTTTTTATAAAAAGAATAATAAAAGAACTTTCAAAAGTAAATCCAATTGTATTATTTAGATTAAGAAAAGTAGAAGTATATGAATCAAACCAAATTAAAGAAGAAAAATATTTCATAATAAACAATCAGATAAGTCACAAATCATTTAGTCAAATTCAAATCGCATCTTCGAGCTGGACAAACTATTCATTAACAGAAAAAATGAATAATCTGGCTGATAGAACAAGTACAATTCTAAATCAAATAGAAAGAATAAAAAAAGAAAAAAAAGAAACTCCAAGAATAAATAATCTTAGTCCTACAAGTTATAATGCTAAAAAATTCGTAAAACAACAAATGTTAAAAAGAAGAAAGATCGATTAATCTGTAAATTATCCTTTTTTTTCTTTTTTCATTGAAAAAACACACACCGATTTTTTTATCTATCATTAATATTCCCAGAATAAATACATAACTTTTTCTTAAATTAGCAAAAAAAATTCTTGATAAATACATTTACAATAATGAAAGAAAACAAGAAAGAATTAATAAAAAAAGATAACTCCAATTCCGTTTATTTCGACTTAAAAAAACCACTTGATAATGATAATATTAGTAATATTAAAAACATTTTATCTATTTTTTATGACTTATCCTACGTGCCACAAACATATGTATTTTATAAATTATAAAAAATCCAAGTTATTAACTCGTTAAGATCTGTTGTTCAATATCAAGGAATCCCCTTTTACCTGAGCCTAAAATAAAGGATTCTTTTGAAACACAAGGAGTGCTTGATTTGAAATTGGTAAATAATAAACTTTTGAGTTATGAATTGAATCCATGGAAAACTTGGTTAGGAGTACATTATCAATGCCATTTATCTCTGACCAGGTGGTCTAAACTAATACTAGAAAAATAGCGAAATATGTTTCAGCGGCGTCGTATAGCTAAAAGGGAAAATTTAAGCAAACGTCATTCATATGAAAAAACCCCATTAATGAATTCCAAAAAACAAAAACAATTTGAAGTATATTTATTATCTAATCAAAAAGAGAATTTTAGAAAAAACTACAGATATGATCTTTTATCATCTAAATTTATTAATTGTGAAAAGAAAACAGAATGCTTTTTTTATGGACCTCCCCTTCAAGGAAATAAGAAACGAGAGATTTCTTATAACAATAACACGTCAATAAAAACCTTTTTGATATACTGAGGAACATCCCTATGAAAAATGATCAAGGAAAGGGTCCAAATCGGAAAGTCGACCAATATTAAATATTTTGATTGGAAAATTTTAAAATTTGATCTTAGACAAAAAGTAGATATTGAGTCATGGATCATAATCGATACCAATAGGAATCAAAATACTCAAATTCATACTAAAAATTATCAAATAATTTCTAAAAAAAATTATCTTATTATTCCAGAGATCATTCTACCAAACTCCCACAATAGATTTTGCGATTGGATGAGAATGAATGAATAAATGCTAAAACATCCCATATCAAATCTGGAACTTTGGTTCTTCCCAGAATTTGTATTACTTTCTAAGACATATAAAATGAAACCTTGGTTTATACTAAGCAAATTACTTCTTTTAAATTTGAATCGAAGTGAAAAGAAAAAGATCCATGAAAAGGAAAAGGGAATTTATTCGAAGCTATAAAAAAAAAGCATCAAAATCAAGAAGAAAAATAACTCACAAGTCGAGGAGATCTAAGCTCCGTTCTCTCACAACAAAAATATATTGAAGAAATTATACAAGATCGGACATGAAAAAGGGAAAAAGAAAAAATAATCCAAAAGCAACACGAAAGCAGAACTCGAGTTATTCCTCAAGCGTTATTTTCTTTTTCAATTTAGATGGGATGATTGAATCAAAGAATGATCAATAATATCAAGGTATATTGTCTCCTGCTTAGACTGATAGATCCAAGAAACATTACTAGATCCTCGATTCAAAACAGAGAAATGAGTTTGGATATAATGTTGATTCAGAAGAATTTAACTCGTTCAGAATTGGTCAAGAAGGGCGTATTGATTATAGAACCCATTCGTCTGTCTAAAAAAAAGATGGGCAATTTATTATATATCAAACCATATGTATTTTATCGGTTCATAAGAATAAGCATAAAAAATACCAAGAGCAAATACATGTTTCTAACAATAATTTTGAAGAAATTATTTCACCACATCAAAGAATAACTGAAAATAGAGACAAAAATCATTTTGATTTCCTTGTTCCCGAAAATATTTTATCCTTTAGACATCGTAGGAAATTGAAAATTTTTATTTGTTTAAATTCAAAAAATAGAAATTTTATATAAAAAATTGGCATTTTGGAACGTAAAAAACAACACAAAAATTTCACATGACAATAATAATCTTCAGGAAGAGAAAAGTCAATTAATTAAATTAAAGCTATTTCTTTAGTCTAGTCTGGTTGTCATGACTTTGCGTCTGTGTCAGACACTTTATGAACTAACAGAGAACAAGGCGGCTACAGGAGTGAAATAGTCAATCAAGATAGGAACAAAGTAGCTCGACTGAGTTGTTGAGGTTATTTGACTCTTGCTAAAGAAGAAAAATTCACATTCACCCTTAACTTCTCGTACCGAATAGGCTCTTGGACTTGGAGCTCACAAATGCGCTATTTGAGTGAACGAATGAGCTGTTGACATAAGATAATGAGTTGTTTGAGATGCTAAAGTCGGAGAAGAGGATGGAATGGGGTAGCGGTTTGTACTTGAGTTGAATCACTTTACTTTTGTCCAATCTTTATATAAAAAGAATAGTAGATCCCCTTAAATGGAAATGATGTAGGTAAAAGATATTGGCTGCTACCTGGTAGGCAACTCACCAAGAAGAGTCTTTATCACCAATAGGCTAATCCAATTAGATGGAGGGATAGTATCAGTAGCCAAGAAGGAACTGACTTGGTCAGCTGTTTTCAGTTCTTATGACTACGCTTTCGGTGGTTCAAGATATAGATTAACAGTAGGGAAATGCCTTAGTTCTCCTAGCTCGAAAAGCAGCTCATGACCTGGTTGACCCTTTTTCAGTTCCAGAGAGATAGAGTTAAGTGACTGTAGGGCTTCAAGCTAAGGCAGATCCTGGTCGGAAGGGAGAGAACTCACTGGGTTTTCTCTCTTTCGTCTAGCTTACATTCTTTAAGAACCTTCTGACTCCCTTCCCCGGGCTTAGATTCCATTTCCAACTAATGGCACTTTTCCAATACAGTAAGGCAAGGAAAGTAAGGGTTGGCATACTCTTTTTTCAGTTTAAGCCTATCAGGAGTGAACAAGCAGAGCAGAGATTCTTTTCGGGATGACAAGAGGAGACCACTTTCCATTGACCATAGAGATAGACCAGCTAAGAATGTAGTTACATAGGATCCCGTGATGAGGGGATTTATCGAGTCATAGAGCTTTCCGGTTGAAGAAACGGGATTGAGTTCCTTGCTTTGTGATGGTTCCTGCGAGAATGCGGGCGAGACTCTTCAGCTTGATAGAAAAGAAAGAGAATATTGTTAGATTTGCATGACTTCTGTAGAATATCTCTCCTATCTTCTTTCTAGCTTCTCTTTTGGTTAGTATAAGTCCCTTCTTTAGCAGAGCTTCTCTTCTGGTCTTTGTCTGTTGGAACGACTTTCACTACTGAAATGAAAGAGCTTGGTCAAAGTAGACTACTTAATTGACTAGATATTGAAACTTGACTGGTATAACAACTTGAGCATTGAATTGCCCCGTAGAGGGTGAAGAAGGGGAAGATGTCCTAGAAAAGGAGAGAGAGTGAGCCATCCATTTAAGAAGGGCCTTATCGCATTCTCTTTGAAAGGTTACTCTCATTAAAAGAAAAACTTCCTCCCCTATCTATATGGTAAGAAATGTTAGATTGTATACTAAAAGTCTAGCTTTAGTATGAATAATGTTATAACAATTTATTTGAAATGAGAATCATATGATTGCGTCTTATAATTTATTTATATGTCGATGTAATAGTCCACTTACTTTTTACTGTAGATAACATATTGTGCGACAACACGCAAAAGATCATATTATCGGTTTCCTTATAAAGTATAAACAGATGCTCACAACCGAGATAGACGAGGACTCTCTATCGAGATGGTTGTAGTATGATTTTGGTATTAGTTTGTCTTGACTATAAAATCACATTAGTGCACTTTGAGTATTGAGCAGGACCGCTTGATATTGTTTGATTTATATTGACTATATAGGAGAACTTGATCTCAGTTATTATAGATGTTCGTGCTCTTAATCCCTATACAATAACCTCGACACGTAAGGTAGTATGTATTTCTTTAATTCATCAATGGGTGAGATTTACATGCAATTAAATCAACAAACTCGGTGAGTAGAGAATAGTGTTGTCTCTATGGTATGTTGTTGATTATAGAAGGAATCCATGTCCATCATAGCTTGATGATGTCCCCTTGAGGAGCTCATAAGGATTATCATGTAAACCCTGCAGGTGGATTTATTCTGGCATGATAATGAGGTTGAGTGGTACTACTCTCGAATGAGATATTAATTAATGGAGTTTTCAGTAACTTAATTAATTAATGGACATTGTATATCTTAAAAATGGGGAGACTATCAGCTCATAATAAGAAGGAGTCCATAATGTAATTTTAGGATTGGAGCGGCAGTGCAGTAATAATATTTTAGTGGACTGTATTATTATTATTGGGTTAAAGTATAAGTTTTGGGCTAAACTTGGATACTTAAGCCTAATGGAGGCCCAACTCTAATTTCTCCTCCAGGTCCCTGTTGTAGCCCATATATAAGTCATCTCTGCTATTCTAACCCTAAGTGAGACATGCCTAACACGTGAAGAAGGCAGAGGGAACAACAGATTAAGAAGATCTCGAATATCATCGCCCACACGACGTCGAGATTGGACATGGGAATACAGCAGAAGATTAGAAGGTTGTTTGCTGCTACTGTCTGTCAAATTCCACGATTTTTATAAAATCGTAGGGAACTCAAAACTGAAGGTGTGATACACCATCGGATGAGAGAGTTATACCCAAAACTGTGACTGTGCAGGCTGCCGGCGAGAATTCTTCATCTTCTTCAACATACCCTGGTGAAAGGTAATACATTTCTATGTTTCTTATGTCTGCTGATTTAGAAATGCATGGAACCCTAATGGTTCACGTTAACAGAATGATCGAATGCCAACAAGAACGATCCCTACTAAGCTTTCAGGAATGTCAGGACAAGGACTATAAATGATTGTAACAGAGACAACCCCGTCTTCTCTTATCTATATGCTAAACAGTAGTCTTTGCCTTTCATCACTGCGTTCTGGTTAGTTAAGGCCGGTCGATAAAATCCTTCGAGTGACAGACCATCACTGACGACTTGTGAGCTCGCAGGGCTCATAGGATGGGATCGAAGAGGAAAGCATGTCAATGAAATGAAGAGAAGGGCTTGCTATTTAAGATAAGAGGGCCTGCTACATCACTGAAACTCTTTCTTTTATGACTTCTTATTATCTTTCTTTCTTCTTTGTGGACCTTCGGTCGATTCATTTGTTTCATTCCAGGATAGGGTCATTGATTGTAGTTTAAAGGTGAATAGCCCCATTCATATATAGGGGAACCGCCCTTGATATAAAGAGCTGGTTGGGAGACCTATTAAATAAAAGAATAGCTGGATGGAGAGAAAGAAGGGATGACATCGAATTCTTCCCCTTCTCTTCATTCCAATTCGACACAGAACTCTTGTCAAATTTCTAGTACTACAGATGAATACTATTCTGATGATTCAAAAGAACATGCCAGCAGTCGGGAAGGATAGGAATCATGTGATGTGCCTTCATCTGGAACTTCTGGAATAGGGGTGGTCAACCACCCAGTGAGCCATAACTAACAGACAGGTGGGAAAGCTCTATGCAGATAGGAAAAAAACTCTTTCAATCCTTACCTTCCTTGCTAGGATTGATGAACCAATAGTGAAGGGAGTGGGGTGCTTTGATCATGTAGTTCTGTTGCTTATTAGTAGTACTAGAAAGTGGCTTCAAGCAGGGAACTTCATCTGTGTGATTTCGGAGCAGAACTAGCAAGCGATTCTCTAACAAGCCATAGTTCGAAAGCCGTAGCGCGGTAGAGAAGTAGGGCAGCAGCCCTTAGAACACCAAGCCCGTATCGATTCTACATGCCAGCAACCTAGCAAACCAAGGAGCAAACAACTAAGCAAACGGGGCTTAGTCAAGAAGCCATCCTACACCTAGAAACTACGAAGCAAGCGGAGGTGATGAATTCAGACGAATTGGGGCGTCCTCTCTCTCCTGGTATGTATACTCTATTTTTTGACATGCATCTGACTAGGGAGGGGCTTCCCACTTTCCATATGGGTAGGTAGTAAAGGAAAGCGCATAGGCAGGTGATAGGAGGCACTGCCTTAAGGCGATAGAGGGCAGTTGCTTATTTATTAGTAGATCGTAGGTGGTAGGCACAGCTTCGTAGATAGCTTGGCTAATATGTATATTAAAATCATATCCGGCATAAGACAACTAGATTAACTCAAATTAATGTTGAGGAAGACCAAGTTTAAGGAGAGCGGTAAATAGGCTTCCTGTGATCGAGTGATGCTACCACCTATCATTCAAAAAACTGGATAGAGCAGTGGATTCTATCGATCGGGCAGGAGAAAGTCAAAGAGAGAAGATGGGGCCTCTTCCACACAAAAGTAGATGGGAGTGAAGAACCTCCACATACGAGAAAGAAAGACGATGAAGAACCAATCCGAACAGAGGGGAATATGGGTTGAGTTACTATGTATGGAGATCCTATTTAGAACACATGCTCTAACGCCCCTGTCCCATATTTGAGATAAACATTGGCAGATTTTGCTTTTGCAGACGTTGGAGAAGATTGAAAGGCCAAGCAAGAAGAGAAGAGCAGATGATACTTTCTCGAGAAAGAAGGACCCTCATGAGAAAGTTGCAAACTTCAGAGGGAAAGACCCAGTCAGGACCTTGAAGACTGAAACTTTGCCCTTTTCCTATTCGAAGACCGAAGCTTAAAGCTGTAACTTCGAAGACTGAAGCTTAAAGCTGTAACTTCAGAGTTAAAAATCAATTAATTAAATCAACATAAAAAGTCTGAATGCTTTCTGCAAACATGTTGTTTGTTAGTCCACTTCGATAAGAAAGTCAAAAAAACTAGTGGGAAGTGAGTTTCTAAAAGGACTTTTTTAAACTTTTCTTTGGATTCCTGCTTCTTCGCTCGGTGACGAGGCAGTGATATCATTATATTATTTCAGCTTAGATCCAGCTTGAACGCAAGCAACAGTTGGCTAGACTGCTCGATTGGAGGATTAGCATAGCTTGTTGCGAACTAATGTTCTTCATTTACCTTAGTCATGTGTGGAGTCAACAGAGACACTTACACTTACTAATTGTACTTACTCACCTTACTCCTCAATCCGTACTTCACTTATTGACTCATTCATTAGTAGTTGGAGTTGGGTAATGTTACGGCGAGGCCTCACTGGGCTAGTAGTTATTAGGTCCTCTTAAATGTCACGTAGTACGACAAGACTTTACGAAATGAAGAAAAGAAGTGAGCGGATTATGTAAAATGTCCTACCCATGCCTTGCAAATGATTATTTGTAATTAGCAAGTTTGGAACCCTATACAAGGGGTTGCTTTGTTGATAAATTCAAACCACCACGCCAAACAATGGGATCGTACTCACTTCTGACTAATGGATTGTCTAGAGTTCTTTCTCGCGAGGTGGAAAAGCGCGTACAGATTTCCTCCCAATCAAGGGCATTATCAGTTTGAGCCTCAGTAGCGTGCTTGTCTGTGAGCTATACTGGTTCTATAGAGTAAAGGCGCGTAATAATGAGAGAGAGACGGGCTTGGCGACCGCGTCATGACTATTCCTTATGTACTATAATTCGGTGGAGGAACTGTAAGAGAACAATTAAAATCCATGCTCTAACTCAATATCTTCAACAGAATCTTCATCTTCTCTAGTTGATGATGCATATTCATATTGAACTTAAACTAATGTCACTTGCTCAACAACTGCCTTCTTCCACAGTAACTTCCTCTCCATCCTGAGGCGAGGTAGCTCTAAACTCAGGTTTGCCTACCTCAACTAGAGAGGAGAGGGGCTTCAAAGCCTTAATGAAAATAGGTGCATTGAAAACTCTTTGATGTTTATATCAGGAATAGGTGCATTGAAAACTCTTTGATGTTTATATCAGGAATAGGTGCATTGAAAATAAGTGGTGATAACATCGAACAAGATGAGGATCTGTTCGAGTGGCTTTCCATTTCCGATTTACAATAGGTGCATTGAAAACTCTTTGATGTTTATATCAGGAATATGAAGGGTACAGTAGTTCCATCGACACTACCGTAGCCAGCCCTTAATTAACCCATAGTGGACCATTCTTCAAAATATTTTCTACCGTCAAATAGAGGCGCTGCCCTTGCTTCCTATCTTAATAAGGAAACACCACTCAAATAAGAATTGAAAGGTAGCTTGCTTCCAAGCAATAATTCTAGATGCGTGTAGTCGTAGTAGTCGGTCCAGAATGCATCTGTTATATACTAAACTATTTCGGATGAATGGGGGGAATTATGTCGCTATTTGATCTACAGAAAAAAGGCTAGGAGCTCTCTTTTTTATGGCATAAATCTCTCCACACCAATAAATCAAATCACAATGGATCGAAGCCCCTCTTTTCCTTCCAATTAATGAGATTACATCTCTTACTTGGGAATTTGTGGTCATCCCCGACTACACCTTCCTCAGAATCAATACTTTTTACAATCTTCACGGTACTCTCTCTTTAGTAAGGACTTCTTTTCTCACGAACCAACTTCTTGGAATGTCGAACTGATTCCAATCCTGAACGCTGGGGCTAAGGTTGTCCAAGTAATTAGTCTTAACCCCCTTTCTCATAGATCTAGCCCTTCCATGCCACGAATTCAAAATGGATGAGTCCTATTGGAAACAATCAAGAGTCCGAGCGAGGAGCTGAATCATGAAAAAACCTTTTCACATTCACTCTACGGAACGATCTTTGAACAGAACTTCCACTACAAGGAATCTTCAACCAAGACTCACCAGTCACTTTACTTAAAAGGCTTAGCCAAGAGATAACACAAATCTTTTCTTTTTTTTGATTGCTTTCCATTCCTCAAGACGACTAAGGTAAAGAAACCAGAGCCTACCTATGCTCGTCTATGGTCAAATCCCATTCTATGTCCAGTTCAGGCTTCGGCGTAAAAGGAAAGAAAGGTTCCCATAGCGTGGTGAAAGAAGAGTATTTGTACTAGATCAACTACTTCCTTGATTCTTTATTCTTCGTGAAGTGGAATTCGGACGGATTGATTCTTTTTCACTAGTAACTATAATCAGGAGCCAATCTAAGTCACTGCTTGGGTGATTGGTGCTTTAACGAAGTGGGTAAAGATATCAGATATTAATTTGCTGCGGGTTTCTTTCAAAGATTGAGCAAAGAAAGCATACTCAATAGTGCGGGGTTGGCATAAATCTAAGTCTATTCCTCTTAAGATTGCTTTCTGATTGATATTATTTCTTTTTTCTTTCTCGCTTGGAGCAAATAGAATAGCATTCCGATAAGTAGACTTTCCATTCCATCTCTATTGTACTGAAAAGCCTAGATACGCATTGACCAGCGAATTCAATCTCGTAAGTGACCTCCTCTTCCCCCTTCTCAGTCCCTTGTTATCCCTTTTAAGCCTGCCGTAAGGGCGCATAGCGGTACTAGTAGTTTAATCTCTTTTGCAGTGATGGATGGCACAAGAATCCGCGGCTTTGTTGCAGCAATGCCATTGACTTTCTGCTTGTTCTCGCCTTCCTCCTCCCTCACTCGACTTCTGAAACCTTTTCTACTGCAGTAGTAGTCAAAGCTTCTTCTGTACTAGTGATAGAGTGAATTCTATTTAGGAGGTGGCTGAAGGGGCGTTGAATTCTTAATTCATCTCCGCACCTCTAATTAATTCATAAATAAACAAGATAAACATTTTCAATTCTTAATGCAACCTATGTTAGCGAAAAGGATCTCCAATGCAAGTACCACGCTTTCTAGATTTGAGCCAAGACTTCTATGATGAGTTGTGGTCTTGGATAAAGGACGCGAGAGCTCCATCAAGGGAAGGTTTAGGCAGGAACCAAGCAAAGAAGGAATGTCAATCTACTTGTTTACAGTCAGGAGTTAACTTTCGAATTTTGGCTACCCCCTACTTCAGGAATGCCTTTATTGGTTGGAATTGAATCCGAAGGTCTATTCTCCTCAGTTGTTTACGAAAGCTTCATTTAGGTTATCTCTCGTTATACTCTTCTAAGGGTATTTTAATCATTATCCTATGAGGCTTTTTCCTTTACTGCAGCCGATGAATGGTCTTTAGTGGATGCAACTATTAGTGGTTGTTCTGCTTCAACCGAATCAACAGGATCTACTGTGTGAAGAAATCGTATACTTTGATTACTTAAAATATTCAAAATTGGAGTCTTACAGATTCTATTATTTGGAAAGATTCTTCTGTAACTCCTCATAGTCATACATTGACCGACATTGTGGACAGCTCACAACAGTGGTTTTATTAGATTTACTATTCAATCAAAAAGGAATTATTTCTAAAGGAAGAATATTTTGTATACTTCACGCTAAAAGCACTAAAAGATGGTATACTGATGCAGCTCAAAGGGGAATCGTCCAAGAGTCAACACTTTCGATAGGACAAGGTCCATTTCGCATGAGAGAAATCGTTCTATCTATTAGTTAGGCATTCAATGCATCAACTATGGCAGTTCCGTTCCTTCCTCCAAGACCGCATATTCATCTGAACCTTCGTCCTTACCTTAATAAGACTTTCTCTTTAGCTTTGACTTGGGATGTGCCCGGTGGATGCTATTAGGGATGCGGCAAGGCGACAAAGAAAGATCTGTGGCCATTGGTACGTACTTATGGTTAGGGCTTACTACTACAATGGATCAAGTTGACTGTACCTGCGGAGATGACTCGGTGAAGTTTTGAAAAAGATATGGCAATGTCCCGTGGCGATAATCTTATTTATGCCAACTGTCCTTAGTGGGTTAGTGGGATTGCTGGGCGTGCCCTCTCACAATGCGTCGTGCTATGATTCTGACAAAGTGCTCCTGCTTTTCCTTTATTCAAAGCTCAATCCCAACTCTCTTATCTAGTGCAGAATCTGTCCTAGAGCTATTGCCAGATTTCATCTTAAATTGAGTTGCAGTTCTTCTTTCCCTTCAAACATAGCTAGGGAATTGGATTTTCCACTGTTGGGGCTGATCCTATTTTGATTTTAGATTGGTCAATTCAGAATTGACGGATTAAATGTTTTCTTTTTTAGAAATTTAAAGAACAAGGCAAGGCCCCTAGCAATAGGGGGAAAGAAGAGTGGCTATGTGGGGCTTCTTTCATTTTACTTTAGTAGAAAACAGTAAAAGAAAAGCATAAGGGAACTTCTCATCGAAGGAGGCAGTAGGAATGAAGGCTTGAAGCAGGACACAACTAAATGGAATAAAAATAGGAGTTCTCGGTATGGTCCAAGCACGAAAGGAAAGAAGTTAAAGCTTAGGATTGGATTGGACTATCAGTCTCCTATCGAAATCCCAGTAGTTGATAACCTCATTCTAGTTTATTCTCTTGATTCTGCAGTTGGAATTGAATACTGGGAGAACTCTCTTGGGGGAGTAGCTGACCTAGCCAGATGCTTCACGAGTTTCCTTTAAAGTCAATTTTTTGTTTTCTTATCTAAAAAAATATAGATGATTCGCTCTCTGTCTCCCTTTTCACAGAAAATGGAGAGCTGAATTGATTTATTTATTGAATCCATCGGGACTGATAGGTCTCCAACCCGCAGCTTTCGTCTTGACAGGGTGGTTCTCTGACCGATTGAACTACAATCCCAAGAAAATTAGGTGTACAACCTAAACATTATTCTTTTTTTTCTCTTCATTCGAACCATTTACATTTACCGTGTTGTAACAGAGACACAAATGATATACTATATACTATATTCTAAGAATATATATTTCTAAATGCAATAGCCTCATAGTGGACTAATTCATGAATTGAATCATGACTATATAAGTTATTCTGATATGTTGAGATTCCATATAGATGAAATCGTGGAAGTAGACCTTTGATTTCCTTGTACCACGTAAGAATTCGTCGTCCGATTGATCTGCTTGTTCCTGGATGCCCTATAGAAATCTATCATTATTCCTTTCCTCGACTAATAAAGCTTCATTCCGAATCATAAGAGCAATCTATTTTTTGAATGTTCATTTTTGTTATGGCAATACAATGCAAGAGGTCGAAAATCAGGTTGTTTCTGATAATGAAAAGAACTTTGATCTTATGTGAAATTTATGAAAATCCGAAATGTCCATAATCTTAGAAGACAACTGTCGGTATCTGATGGTCAGATAACTACGGTCGGTATATCTTTGCAAGCTCAGACGGAGAGAATAAACAGACTCCTCGAGGGCTTCTTAAATCACTTTAGTGCAAACCAGAAGGACTAGAGGTTGCTCAGTGCTGCTATAACATAACAAACAACCAAAAAGCTCTGCGTTGAACTTCAGCACCTTCGAGTTGGCCACGGGGCACTCTGACGTCCCACACCATTGCGACAGGCGGGGGCTTACCAATCAGCCCACTTTTATTTGACAAGAGGTGGCAGCAGCGCAACGACCTAGCCAAAACCTACTTAAACGACCTAAAGGCTTGGCCAGGTCTGAAAGTAGACCTTGTAAAAAAGCAGATAGTGGAGGTAGCCTACAGACTCAAGAGACCAGCTCGGGGAAATTCACCCCTATTCCATGTAAGTCAATTGACTTCAATTAGACCAGACCCGCCCAGAGAGGAACTTGTCCACGAGGGCACCACCAGAGGAAAATGATGTAAAGTAGAAAGGAACAAGGTCTTACAACACGATCACTATATCTTTTCTTTTTCTTTCCTCTATGGAAAGAGGGGGTTGATACATGGCGTGGTATACTTGATCGTTTAGTTAACGAGACGTACGTAAGTCGACATAGCTCCACGTATATCTTCTTTAGAGCTAGAACCAATCAATAGAATGAAATGAAATAATGGTAAGCCTAGGACGACGAACATGGCTCAAGAGTGTCTATACAAAGCCCTTCTCTTCTTCACTCAAAGAGGCAATGCACCTTTTTTTTTATCTTTGAATAGTAGTTGATTCATAAAGAATGAATCTTTTGAAGTTATACGAACTTTCTAAAATGCTACGCTCCACGTGTCACGAGATATGGAGCGTTCTAATCAAAGAGTCATACCTCTCAGTCTTATTACAGTAAGGCCAGCCAATGCACCAGCCAGCCTAGTGTGGTGGCGAACATGCTGTGCTATAAGCAAAACTGTTCGCCTTCTAGACATAGAAGATATAGAAAGTGTGCCATGCGTGATTCATAAGATTCTATAGTCTATAATTTCACTTAGCCTGCCTCTCCCATGACTTTTCGGACCAACCAACCCTGATCTGCCCTCGCAAATCTTTTCTACATTTTGGGAGCAGAGCATGCAGCAAAATCGAGCAATGGATCTGAGAAGAATTCCACTTTAAAGCATGACTCTTTCTATTTTAGCACTGGCATTTGAATTATCTCCCTTCCTCTTTCAATCAAAAGACTCGATGCAGATAGCTCTGGTGGCCCCTGCTTCTGCCTCTATCAGGCGGGGACAGAACCCACCTCCACAACCACAATATGGAGGAGCTGCTCCTTAATCCGCACTACAACCAATCCAAATTTTCTCCATATCGATATATGATGCTAAACCGAGACGGGATAGAGAGAGGACTTTCCCTTTGTTGTCTCTTAATATTAATGGTGTTGATTCCCATGTTCTATATAGTCTTGTTTGGTTTCGAGAGCATCCCTCATCCCGTCCCTTACTCATTCTTTTGAAAGCCGTCATCCTAGATTTTCTTTTTGTATGCCGGGGAAAGTACCTCACCTTTATATATGAATTTTGATTTCAATTTCCTCCTTGGGTCTCTATAAAACAGAATGAAAAGCCCGGGTGGAAGCACAAAAGGAGAGAGGAAAAGTAGAAAGGGGGGAAGAAGTCTAGTGCTAGTTCTTACTGACACTTCTTTATCTATCTTTCATTTTGGAGTGTTTTCTTTGTTCTCTTATTTATTTGGATTGAATGAAAGAAAGAGAAACCTTCCCTTTCTTTCTCTTCTTTCTTTTTACCTCTTCGACGAATTTCAGCTATGACCAATGCCCCACTAGCTGAATAGGCGAAAGAAAGCTACCTGAAAAAAGGGCAGGTGCACCTTGGATTGAACTCGATGAATTGCATTTTTCCAGATATATTTTGTTAGTAAGAAAGATTCTCTATTGGAAATTAAAAATAAAGAAAGGATCTACCTTAGAGCTTAGAGGAAGGGGCCCCAATAATTTTTCAGTGAGGGGGGAAGACTAGCCTTATCACTTCCCAATGGGCAAGAGGTGCACCTAACCCACCTACCCACTCATCAATCATGGTGTTCAGCTGACTTGGACTGATAGACCCCTATTGTATTGGAATTAGGCGCCCATATTTTGACTTTTGTAAATTAATTTCTTCAATCTTCGATTCTAGTTTATGTTATAACAATGGTATTTTGATCTAAGTGGTCTTATTCTTTCTCCCACGCTAGGAAGCATTACTCCTCTTTTCATTCCAAATTCAAGAATACGACTGATATGATTGATTGGTCTGTGCGCCTCTCTTATTACTTTTTTATATCCCCCTGTTCTTCGGATACAATTCAATCCTTCTATGGCCAAATCTCAATTTTTGGAAAGCCTTCAATGGCTTCCTTAAGAAAACATAAATTTGGATTTGGGTATAGATTGTATCTCTTTATTCTGCGTGATATTGACCACATTTCTGATCCCTATTTGCATTGTAGTGGGTTGGCATGGTATGAGAAGTTATGGGAAAGAGTATATTACAACATCTCTAATTCGTGAATTTTTAATGATCGCCGTGTTCTGCATGGTGGATCCTCTACTATTCTATGTTCTTCCCAAAAGTGTGCCAATCCCTATGTTATGCAGGGTTGAGCATCATCTATTTGTTGGGATAAAGCTTTTCCTCTGCAGGGGCCTTGTGTAGTAACCCCCTACGGGCGGTCGTCCGTCATCGTAAAGTAATCCCCCTAACAGACACATCTTTTTCTTTTTGGGAGGGTACTCCAAGTAGTGGGTACCTTGTAGGATATTGACCCGTCTACTCGGGTCTTGTATGGATATGCAGGAAGGAGTGCTCCTAGGTGTGTGTTGTGTGTAGGGGTTGTATTTGTTCGTGAGAATGGATTCCTCGTCAAGTCAGTTTGGGGGTATGGACACACTTATACGAATTCGAGAAACGACAACAAGGAATAAATCAAAAGTAAACTATACTCGACCGGGGATGGACGTAAACTCGTAAGCTACCGAGAGTAGGGATAATCATCCAGGTCTTATTGTGAAAGAAAAAAGCCGCTCCGCCACAGCAGGCGGGTTGCTTCCTCTATCATCGCCGGTGATCTCTTGGTGAGGAGACCTTAGGATATGTTGCTAAAACTTAGGGGAAGTAGAGGATCGACCCATTCAGTAGAATTTCAAAGAAAGACTGTTGGCAGCAGGCGGAGACATTTTTTTGGCCCCTTCAAAAGGAAATGCGGGCAGGGTAGAGTTCCACAGAGGGTTCGAGAATAGGGTCCGGTCCTTAAAATTCAGATAAGAAAAGAGTTCCAAACCTTTATGCATGCTCCTCCGTACAAATTCCTTGCAGAATGATTGAGAAAGATCAAACCAATTTGAACCGCTCCCATCACAGTAGTCGTAGCGTAAAGGCTGTAAGTCGAGGGGCAGCCATAACATAAGGCTATTCCTTTCACACATCTCTCTCTATCTATAAGAGAGATCTGCTGCGTGAGCAACCCGACTGTGCCTTATATGTGCTCTACATAACGCATTCTATCTTTCTTCCTAACGACCTTTTTTTTTTATTTGGAAGACTGGCATTGCATTCGGTTCAAAAGGCATGGTTTTCAGTATGTATCTAGATAGGAGCTAGGGCCCCACTAGTCCGGCTAGCTAGTGAGTGGTTCTCTTTCAGGCGGGCATCTACTGCAACGCAAGCACCATTGTTCGCCACCACCCGAGAAGCAAAAGATTCGAGAGTCCAGGCTGAAAATACATGCAAATATAGTGGTCTAATGCCAAGGCCGACGACGGAAGCTCGGGATTGAGCCATATCAGGTGGAAGTCTCACGTACGGTTCTCTGAGAAGGGAGTGGCTACCTACTGGAGCTTCGACCAACCACCACCGGTCAATTCCGCTTTGGGGATATCCCTTCCTCTACCATTTTTATAGGGGTATGGGGTTCGAGACAAAGAAAGATCAATGCAGCATATCAGTTTTTCCTTTATACTTTACTTGGATCTATTTCTATGTTATTAGCTATTCTGTTGATTCTTTTCCAAACAGGAACCACCAATTTACAAATTTCATTAATCACAGAATTTAGTGAGCGATGCCAAATCTTTCTATGGATTGCTTCTTTCACCTCTTTTACCGTCAAAGTGCCGATAGTACCAATTCATATTTGGTTACCCGAAGCTCATATAAAGGGACATACGACAGGATCCGTCATCTTGGCAGTAATTCCTTTAAAATTAGGAAGTAATGGATTTTTAAGATTTTTAATACTCATGTTTCCCGAAGTGACACTTTGTTCCACTCCTTTCATTTATACTCCAAGCGCGATTGCTATAATATATACTTCCTCAACCACTTTAAGACAGATCGATCTTAAGAAGATCATAGCTTACTCCTTAGTAGCTCATATGAGTATGGTGACTATTGGTATGTTTAGTCAGGCGGCGGCCGTTAGGTTACTTATTTTTTTTTATTTATGGACACACAAGGCCAAAACATGTGTGCCGAAAGTGCGACCCATCAACCTACTAGCAATGGGGAAAAAAACATAGCATGTCGCAATAAAAGCTTGATTCAAGGCGTCTGCAATACTGTTTGTTCCAAATCAAAAGCCTCTTAGCGCCCCGGGACTGGAGTGGAGGGTGGCCCTACGCGCAGGCAACAGCAGCACCGGCCCTACGAAAGTCAGAATCGAATATTGAATCTTTTTGTTGGCTTTCCAAATTCATTCATGAATAAGAATTCAAGGGTGTGAAGCGAGTGCTTCTTGCTGCTTCGCTTGTGTTTTTTTATTATAATTATGGCGGCTATATTTTTGCAACGAAAATGAACGAAAGGCAATATGAACATGCTATTTTCAAAATGATTGATTGATAGCCAACTCTGTTCTGATAGATCAAAAGAGATAGATAGGGAATCTATCAAGAATAAGGGGGAATCCCCTATTTCTATCTATTGATGAGACAACTTTCTTTTCATGATCCATCAGAAAAAAAAAATCAATATGTATCTGATGGAGTGTACATCGTACATAGAGCGCCCAAGTGATTTTTAGGCCAACTAAGTTCTCTTATCCATCGGTCCAATGCACTGGGCTCATCTCATGAAGGGAAAAGCCAAAATTTAGTTGTCTTGTTTGACGCCTCGACGGATTCCCTTCTCTCCCTGGTATCGTCAAACACAGAAAGAAAGAGCGCAGTGCCCTGGCCCAACCTGTAGGTCCGCTAACGTAAAGCGAGGAGTTGACCCTGAACTAGCAAACCAAAGTCACTTTCAGAACCATGCTTCCTACAGCTAAGATATGTCCAGTCCAGTGGGAACGCGCAGCGCAAACGAACATGAGCTGCTATACTGAAACGCCCGCTAGCCAGCGGGGACCATTGGTATGGCCATGATATGTAGGGGAAAATATCATTCATTCTTCGATTGGGGACAAGTGTACAAACGATAACTCCAAACATCACACATCCGCTGTCTACCTACCGTTTATGTGGCACCAGCGAGATCCAGCTAAGATAAGGTCATGTCGCGGCTGTTCCACTCCATTTTGGTCTGATGAACTGAATTCCATTGCCTTCCCACGCATGAAGCAATGGGCATTATGATGTGGGTCAGTTTCGGGGCGGAGAGTGAAGAGAGACCAGGAATCATTTGGATCGCCGAGCTTTTTTAGCCCCAAAACAAAAAATCAATGGAATGTGTGTCTATCCATGAACATCTATTCTATTTCTATATCTAGGGATCTCTCTATACATATAAAATGGCATGATATGATCGCCTTTGTTTGATATGTTCATTCAGTACCAATACAAACGAAAACTATGCCAAAGTGGAAGGGCCAATATTGATGCTATAAGTAGCTAGCCTATAGTAGTAGTAGTCAGCCAACGTCACGATAAGATAAAATTAACCTTATGAATTGAATCTTAAATAGGGGGCTTAGCCCACTCGCCTACCAATCAAAGAGGCTGAGAGTAAGCATTAGCTCTTCAAGCTTCCCTTCATTCACTTCCTGGGAGCAACACATCACATAGCTGGAAGTCAGAGGGCCCACACTTCCATATTCTATTGCCGAGACAAAGGGCAGCACTTCTGTACGTGATCATAGTATGTCATGTCGTCTCAGCCCCGCTGCATCGAAGAGTACCTATGCACTATGTTTCGATTCACTATAAGGAAGATGAGTAGGGGTGTTGGTCTATGATGTGATACTCAAGTATGACCTGGGGAGATACATGCTAATTATGGGTAGGAAGCAAGAACCTTTATGTAAATAATTTGGGGGGTGCAGATCTCTTATACTACCATTGATCGACAGAGTGTAACGACCATAAAAAAGAAGTGAAGTTAGAAAGCTGTATGATAGGTGGAAACTATCATGTACGGTTCGGGGGGTAATCAGCGTACTTCAATTAGTGGGGGAATCTTTGACTCTATCGAACATACAGGGAATTGGAGGTAGCATTCTACCGATGTCAAGTCATGGACTAGTTTCTTCAGCCCTTTTTCTATGTGTTGGTGTTCTATATGACTGACATAAGACTCGACTCGTTAGACATTACGGAGGTTCAGTGAGCACCATACCGAATGTCCCTACCATTTTCTTCTCTTCCACTTTGGCAAAAAAACAAGGGTAAACCGATGTGATCATGACATTATAGGTGCTTGCGATGGGACGAATGCGACTTCCCTCAGTTGGTTTGTGTGGCATAGCCCGTTGCAGAAGTCCCCCCTTTTTTATCCATTTCTTTACACTTTAGGGAGCCAAAGCTTGACTTTACTAAACTAATAAAAAAAGCTCGCACTAGGCGCTTACTTTTTTTGGCTGAGCTGTATCTTGCTGGGTGGAACCGATAGAAAGAAAGGACATGTGGCGCATGGTACTTCTCGACCCTATTTCCGAGGACAGTTGAACGAGCGACTCATGAATGCTGCCGGGTTGGACGAGCCAATAACTCGAAGGCGTTCGATCTTTTTTTGAGCAAGAATCATAGCCTTACCTTATCTTCACCATGATACGGACTACAAGTTCTTATAGAGCACGAGGGGATTTATCTTATCTTAAATATAATAATGGGAATGGAAAGCCAAAGCACGATCGAGGTCTTCGTGGTCTAAGATAATCAATCCATCAGTAAGAGTAACGTAAGCATGAGACTTTTTGATAGTACTGCGAACCAGATGGCCGCGACGCTAGAATCTGGGATGAAGGACATGTAGTATCTCTCTAGATCTGGAAAATCAAAAGAACCCCTAACATAATGAGAATGGAGGCTGATGGCTTAGCCCACTCTGGCCTCGGAGGGCAGGCCCCTGTGGTTACGAGCTGGAGCTGCCATAACTTATAGCTAGAGCAATGGAAGGGCTCCAGTAGAGAGCAAAGTAAAGATAACAAGTGCTCCGCTTTCTTAAAAGCAAGGACATCCATTCTCATTAGGAGGTCAAACCAAGGACCTATGGAAGTCGGGGCTCATCCCCAATCAATATAGCATCAAACAAAACGATAGGGGGCCGTAGCACTGACCCTTTTTTGATTCATTACAATAAGGTAAAAGATCGTACAGTTCCCCACCAAACAAACTCTCAACGGATCCTCGGTGCGCTGGGCACACCTCGTCCGCTTGTCTTTATTGTTGCTGGAATATAACTGTTGGATTGTATACTAAAAGTCTTGCTTTAGTCTAAACAATGTTATAACAATTTATTTGAAATTAGAATCATATGATCAAATAATTACGTCTTATAATTTATTTATATGTTAGATGTAATAGTCCACTTACTTTATACTTAGATAATATATTGTGCGACAACACGCGGAAGATCATATTATCGATTTCCTTATAATGTATAAACAGATGCTCACAACCGAGATTGACGGAGACACTCTATCGGGATGGTTGTAGTGTGGTTTGGTATTAGCTTGTATTGGCTATAGAATCACATTAGTGCACTTTGTGTATATTGAGCAGGACCGCTTGAGATCGTTCGACTTATACTGACTTATAGAAGAACTTGATCTCTATTATTATGGATGTTCGTGCTCTTAATCCCTATACAATAACTTCGACACATAAAGCAGTATGTATTTCTTTCATTCATCAATGGGTGAGATTTACATGTAATTAAATCAACAAACTCGTTGAGTTGGGAAGTAGTGTTGTCTATATGGTATGCTGTTGATTGTAGAAGGAATCTGTGTTCGTCATAGGCTGATGATGTCTCTTGAGGAGCTCATAAGGATTATCATGTAAACCCTGCAGGTGGATTTATTCCAGAATGATAATGAGGTTGATAGGTACTACTCTTGGATGAGATATTAATTAATGGAGTTGTCAGTAACTTAATCAATTAATGGACATTGTATATCTTAAACATGGGGAGACTAAAGGGCTCATAATAAGAAGGAGTCCATAACGTAATTATGGGATTAAAATGATATTGCAGTAATAATATTTTAGTGGAATATATTATTATTATTCGACTTAAGTATAAGCTTTGGGCTAAGTTTGGATACTTAAGCCCATGGAGGCCCAACTCTAATTTCTCCTCCTGGTCCCTGCTGTAGCCCATATATAAGACATCTCAGCTGTTCTAGCCCTAAGATAGACACGCTTAACACATGAAGAGGGTAGACAGAATAGCAGATTGAGAAGATCTCGAGGATCGTCACCCACAAGACGTCGAGATCAGACTTGGGAATACAGCGGAACACTGGAAGGTTGTTTGCTGCTGCTGTCCACCATCTTCTACGATTTTTATAAAATTTTACAGACTTCAAAGTAGGACGTGTGTTATACTGACAAAAAGCCACGGAAGAATGGATTGTTTTAGCTCATAGATCACTCAATTGCGACATCAGATGAGAGAGTTATGCCCAAAATGGTGGGACTGCACAGGCTGCCGGAAAGATTGCGTCTACTCCAACGTACCCTGGTGAAAGGTAATATGTTTCTTGGTTTTTCTTGCTTCCGCTGAATTAGAAATGTATGAAACCCAAACGATCGAATGCCAACAATTGGTATCAGAGCTTCAGTTTTGAGATGAAGCGTGAAACGTTAGGCTGGGGTTTATGTGCGTACGTGATGTTAGGGTTTTATAATTTGTTTTATTGATGAACACCCAACTGTACATGATACACATAATGCACCATCGACGTAGATCATCGAACGATGCCATGACTGAACCGGCAGCAGAACGGCGGCTAGGGTTTCGCCAATCCTACACGGCGACGGCGCGATGGACGTTGGAGGCATGGTGAGTGCTGATTGTCATCGCTGGGCAGCGTGAAAGACCACGCAAGGCTGCAGTTAGATGGTTGCGGTGATGAGTGATGAACGGTGGTCGCACGAACCATACCCTCATGGCGCCTGCTGGCTGATGAAATGCATGACTGGGTACGACTTTGCGCACACGACGAAGAGGCGTGCTGGCCATCTTGCCCTACGTCGCTGGTGAATGATTATGATGCTGATGGCGAGCGATGAGCATCGGTGATCATAAAGTAGGGTGATTGGAGGCTGGGGCACGTCGGATCGTAATTCTGGGGGAGTCAGGGGCAGTTCTGGACGACTTAGGGTGCGTTTCCGAGCAGGTCTACCTTGGTTCTGGGCGAGTCACAAGGCTGTTCCAATGCCTTTTCTTCTTTCTGGTCGAGTCAGACCAATCCTAGTGAGATCGCGATTGGACCAGGTGTATTCAAGCATCCCTGTGGGTCAGCACGAATTTCTGATCGAGCTTGGGGCTTATCCGAGCAAGTCCTAAAGTATCCAGGGTGAGTCTCTCCTTGTGGATGATCGGGTCTGCTAGTGGCTGGGGCTGGAATTGTGAAGTGCATTGTAGTTTTCAACCAGCAGCACTCGACGATGGAACTCACCGGCGAAGTCGTTTGCAGGTGGCATATCAGACAGACTTTCAGTGTGCTGGGCCCACGCGGGCGGGTCTCCTTCAACCCGGTGGAGTCTGCAGACGGCTGTTGGCTAAATAGCGTGATGTTGGCGCACTGGTGAGCAGCAACAGGCTTACTGATGCATGTCATGCAGTGCTGATGGCGCGAAGGGGTCAGCCAGCGATGCTGATCAGTTTAGGCAGCACAACTTGCCAGAGTGGGCTGGTCACGGTGTTAGGCCGACAATGGCATATTGATGGCGCTGAGGGTGCAACTTGGCAAGGAAGCCATTGGGCAGTCGCTGGCTGGCTGGCTGTGGTACTCAGGTCCAGCATGAATGGTGCTGCACCAGGATGCATCACGAACGGCAGCAACATGTGGTAGCTGGACAATCGTCCGGTGGGCCTTGGTGAGTGAGTGTGGCTGTTGGCGTTAATGAAGGAGTGAGCTTTCAGGCGGTTTGCTCAGTAGAAGGCCGCATGTGGCCCACGACGATAGGTGGGTTACACGATTGCTTGGGAGCATTCTGTCGAGTGCGTTGTTTGATGCTGGGCGAATCGCCTTATTTGCAGTCAAACACATATGCATGCATGACAAGTTCATGAACACGGTGGATGGGCAGTTTGGCATATGGGAGTTGAGCAGCATGCTGGAATGATAGAGCAGGTTGGTGGACAAGGAATTTGAGGAATTTTCTATGTAAGATTCTTTTGAAATTTTGTTTAGATTTCGGGGTGCTGCCCCGAGCCCCGCGACCTGACCAGGCAGGTCGATCCCCATGTGCATTCCCTGCATTTCTGATTGGTGGTGAACAATCGAATTCGCTGATATATAACTATTAATAATTGATTTAATTAATTGATTATTGTTATATTTACTATGATTCTCTGGTTTTACTGTCTTATTTGCCATAATAGGAGTATGCTAGGTTGCATATTTTATTTTGAATATTATATGCATGTAAAAACCCTCGGTGTTAAATAACTAAGTGGGAGAGGGAATTGGTAAAAAATTCCCGCAGCCTCTATTATTGGTTTGTAATTGATGTGAGTAAACTTGCGTGTTGGCAATAGGCCTTCCTCCCTAACAGATGAGTTTATTCACAGATCACTGGTACAGACTTCATTAAATAATTATTATTTGTAATGTGGCACATGAACTTGCGTGTTGGCAATAGGCCTTCCGCCCTAACAAATGAGTTTATGTGCGGTTCACCGTACAAACGTATAATTGATGATTGTAGGAAGTTATTCGAGCACGTTTGTACTTCTCAAACTGTAAGGCACATAAGCTCGCGCAATATACTTTGGATCAAATAATGGTGTACACTTAGGTGTAAATAATTAGTATCCTCCCTAACAGAGTCACTGTTATTATTTGCATGGCTAAAGAGAAACTGACTATTAATAATTTTGTCATGAGGTTAGGTTGACAAATGAAATTATTGGGTAAAACCTTCTCTTGTAAATGTTCGGGTTTGTAAAGGTCCACACTAACGTGGCTTGCAGACTCACGGTACTTGAGATGTTGGTGAATTTTATTTTTATATTGTTTTGAGGGAATCAATGTAAAAGGATAAAATTCAAAGATTTGATCGGTGTATTTATTTATGATTCTCTGTAATTTCAAATGGTTTTATCTTGCTTATTGTTTACTGAAAGAAATTATATTTACTGGTCCAAAATTAGATGATTAGAAAAGAATCTTGGTTTTGAATTTTACTGCTTAAGAATATAAATATGTGTTCTCACTAAGGATGCCCAATGATGCCTATTAAGGTCTCTAATGAAGATGTGAGAGGTTCATAGAAATATGATGGTCTCATGCGACTCTTCGGATACTTGAGTGAGGTTAAAAGGCAAGACGTCATGGTTAACTTGATGAATGAATTGGAAATACTTGGAATAGAAATTGAAAGGGAAACCTATGTCAATTTATTCCTCATTGTTTGCCTAAATGTTTTTGAGCAAGTTCCACCTGAATTACAAGAGGTTGTATATGGTGGGGAACTTATGACAAAACATGTGGCAAAGAAAATCCAATTTCGCCAAGATGTGAACAAAGTTAGTATCTCATTCACTAGTTGTTGAAGCGTGATTACTGATGGCATCTACTAACACGTTGTGTGTAGATGCCAGAATCACTAAAAGCGTGTAACTAAGTGATGATGAGATTATTATTATGCACATGGGTAAAACTATGAGAGTAGTGGCTGTTGCAGTAGGAGTTGTTTATTTATCATACGATATGAGTAAACGCTTGTTTTTGAGAAATTGTCATTATGTACATTTTCATAGAAAGAATTTCATTTCAGTTTCATGCAGTTACAGATGGATACTCTATTTCATTTAAATGGCATAGTCATCATAATGAAAGATAGAGTTATAATCTGTTATGGTACGTTGGTGACAATTTGTAAACTCTTAAATCATGTTTATCCCACGGATGCAACAAATAGTAATTAATAACGCATCTTCTAATCCTAATAAGAGAAAGACTCTTATGGAAATGGTTTGATAGATGATGAGTTATTTAAAATTATTAAATTCGTTTTATGGATATGCCCTAGAACAGCATGTCGTATAACATTTAAAATGCAGAATCTTAGTAAGTTGCAATGAATGTTGAAATACGATCTATGGATTCTAAATTATATCTAGGAGCTTGTAAGAGCACTAAATGGTGTAAAAGCCATTGGAAGTGGTCATAGAAAATAAAAGAGGATCATACGGTAAGGTGAAAACATTGGAAGCAAAGCTTGTTGCGAAAAAGGTATACTGAAAAAGAAAGGGTTCGATTATGAGAAAACTTGTTCGCTGGTAGCTATGCTTATGTTGATCCGGATTCTTTTATTTATTACTAATATATTAATTATGAGGTATAGCAAATAGATGTTAAGACAACTTTCCTATTTGGAAGTCTTGAGGAAAACATCTATGGGTAGCAACCAGTGTGATTCATTGCAAAGGGCTAAGAGCATTTTGATAGTAAGCTTAAAAGTGTCCATCGATGGACTAAAGCAAGCTTCAAGATCATGAAACATCCGTTTTGATGAGAAAATCTAGTCATATAGATTTATTCAATGCGCGGATGTGTCTTGTGTATTGAAAAGAGTGATGGAAACGTGATGGTATTTTTGGTACTTTACGTAGATGATATATTGCTCATTGGAGACAATGAAAGAGTTTTGTCTAGTGTATGGGTATGGTTGATAAAGCGGTATGAAATGAAGGACTTAAGAGGAGCAAAATATATCCTTTTGATCACGGTAATACGGATCACAAGAAAGGATGTTATGCTCATCTCAAGTTTCGTAAAATGATACGATCCTTTCTCGTTTAGCATGAGAATTTATCTAAGGAAATGTGTCTTGAGACACAAAAGAAGATAAAGGTGAAGAAAGCGATTCCTTATGCTTCGGCGAATAAGGAAGCTTAATCTAAGGAATGCTATGCACGAGAATGGATAACTGTATTGCTAATGGCATGAACAGTGGGGTATCAAGGTAACCCGAAATAATAATGTTGAACTGTGGTAACACATAATTTTGAAGTACCTGAAAAGGACTAGAAACTATATGTGGGCTTACCGAATAAATTCACTACTTCTTATAGGTTACATAGATTCAGATTTTTCAAATCAGATTTGGACGACAGTAAATCCACCTCAAACGTTATGTGTTTAATTTTAGGAAGTAGAGTCATAATGTGGAGGAGTGTTATATAGAAATATATTTCAGACTCTGGACTCCATCGTGGAAAGATGATAAATTGGAGCCATGAGGCAGCCAAAGTATTATATGACTCTAGAAATATCATGATGGACTTTGAAGTGTTTCTAAGTTTGCCCAAGGTTATCACAACTTATTTTGATGATAATGATGCAGTTGCAAAATTGAAGGAATCACGAGTCCATAAGGCAATTAAACACATGGAGCGCGATTACCACATGTTATGAGAAATCGTATGAAGAGGGGAAGGTTGTTCTCGCCTAGATTGCATCAGATGATAACCTAGTAAATCCATTTAAAAGGACCTTAAAGCGAGAGCTTTTGATAGTCGTGTGGGAGTGGAATCAGATGTATGTCTTAAGACATGACAGCATAGTCTTTAGTATAAGTGGGAGATTATTGGATTGTATACTAAAAGTCTTGCTTTAGTATGAATAATGTTATAACAATTTATTTGAAATAAGAATCATATGATCTAATGATTGCGTCTTATAATTTATTTATATGTTAGATGCAATAGTCCACTTACTTTATACTGTAGATAATATGTTGTGCGACAACACGCGGAATATCATATTATCGGTTTCCGTATAAAGTATAAACAGATGCTCACCACCAAGATAGATGGGGACTCTCTATCGGGATGGTTGTAGTGTGGTTTGGTATTAGCTTGTCTTGGCAATGGAATCACATTAGTGCACTTTGTGTATATTGAGCAGGACCACTTGAGAACGTTCGACTTATACAGACTTATAGAAGAACTTGATCTCTGATATTATGGATTTTCATGCTCTTAATCTCTACACAATAACCTCGACACAGAGAGCAGTATGTATTTCTTTGATTCATCAATGGGTAAGATTTACATGTAATTAAATCAATAAAATCGGTGAGTTGGGAAGTAGTTTTGTCTCTATGGTGTGCTGTTGATTGTAGAAGGAATCCGTGTCCGTCATAGGTTGATGATGTCACCTTGAGGAGCTCATAATGATTATCATGTAAACCCTGCAGGTGGATTTATTCTGGCATGATAACGAGTTGAGTGGTACTACTCTTGGATTAGATATTAATTAATGGAGTTGTCAGTAACTTAATTAATTAATGGACATTGTATATCATAAACATGGGGAGACTAACGGGCTCATAATAAGAAGGAGCCCATAACGTAATTATGGGATTAGAACGGTAGTACATTAATAATATTTTAGTGAAATATATTATTATTATTGGATTTAAGTATAAGCTTTGGGCTAAGCTTGGATACTAAGCCCAATGGAGGCCCAACTCTAATTTCTTCTCCTGGTCCCTGCTGTAGCCCATATATAAGTCATCTCAGCTGTTCTAGCCCTAAGATAGACACGCCTAACACATTAAGAGGGTTGATGGAATAGCAGATTAAGAAGATCTCGAGGATCATCGCCCACACGACGTCGAGATCGGACTTGGGAATACAGCAGAAGACTAGAAGGTTGTTTGCTGCTGCTGTCTACTACCTTCTCTGATTTTTATAAAATCATATAGACTTCAGAACAGGACGTGTGATATAGTGACGGAAATCCATGGAGGAGAGGATCGTTTTGATGTGTAGATTACTCAATTCTGACTTTAAATGAGAGAGTTATGCTCAAAACGGTGGGACTGCATATGCTGTCAGCGAGATTGCATCTTCTCCAACATACCCTGGTGAAAGGTAATACGTTTCTTGGTTTTTCTTGCTTTCGCTGAATTAGAAACATATGGAACCCTAACGAGTCATGTTAACTAAATGATCGAACGACAATAAGAACAACAGGGAAAGACCCAGCCGACCAGCCCAGGGCTCGAGGGTGAGCTTTATTTATTTAAGAGATAATGGGAAGTGAGTCGAAAGGCTTCCATCTCCGTTCTTGGTTTGGGGGCTTTCAGGCCCCTCTCGATCTTTTTCGTAGTTGAGAAAGGAGAAGGAGTCTAAATCAATGAATATTACCGAACCATCATTGATGGACGTTGCACATGAAACGATCAATTCCACTCAAGGTCCGACGCTAATAGAAGTTGCTTACTTTCCTAGTAGCGAAGGACCATTCAATTCATGTTGGGGCATAGCGACTACCTCGCCTGGCTCCATTCCCGAACCTAGCAGCGGACGGGCAGGCCGTGCCTGAATTCAGACCGGACAAGACAGTTCTTTGTTTGAGCTGCTCCCAAGCACGCAGACCGGAAGATCTCACTTGTCCTGGACTGGAACAAGTATTTAGAGATCTTCGTGTGACCGTGGAGGGAGTCTCCATCAGTCTTTTATATATAAGAGGCCCCCCTTGAACAAATTCATAAAGGTTAGGTTACTACCTGCTTCTACGGAAGAGGTTTACTTTGTACCACTTGGAGGTCATATAAATCAAAATCCAGAGCGATAAGAACGAAAGCCCTACCCACAGCTACAACTACTGGAGTTCAAAACCAATGGCTTAGATTCATTGGGTGCTACTGAAAGCCCTTTTTTTGGTAGTCTAATAAGATAGGTGTAAGCCTTGAAAGCCTTTGGTACTTCGGTAGGGCGAGCAGCCCTTAAACCAAAAAAAAGTGGAAGGCTTTCCCTATTTCTTTTATGCATTTCATTCTCTATTTGGCCCACTCCACCCAAGAACGCTTATGTTATAGGGGAACACATGGCTGGAAACAACCCTTATGGTTTGATATCCGGCAGGAATAATAATAAAAAAGTCAAGGTTGGTTGGTGAGCCTAGTGATAGGAGACTATCTAGTTTGGTTCGGAGAGCACTTATTGGGTTAAAGATTTTTTTGTTGCTAAATGTTACGGCCTAAATGCTGAACTATTGACCCTACTTGTTTGGATGGGTGTTCACCCCCAAAGTGTTCCCGGACTGCATGCATACATCCGTAAGTAACTTAGTGCAACATGGAAAATTTCATTGATAAGAATTAGCAAAGAAAAGAAAAAGAGGTCAACAACATACCATATGACTGAAAAGCCAATCATCCTGCTTGGATAAAGCTTTCTAAGCAAGAAAAAAGTTGTACCTTAGTCTTGCCACACATGAATCTACTCGACCATTCCGGAATGAGTGAGCTTTTGTATCTGTATTGAAGAATCTAGTTATCGACTCGACAGCTATTGAATCTAGGCCAATTGAATTAACAACCATTGGTACAGTAAGCGGTGTTCACATAGCCATAGTTGGGATCTTCTCCGTTGCTAGCTCTTCTTCTTACTAGGTTCCGCTTCCTCATAGTTCTCTTGAACATGATTCTCTCATACGCAATCCTATTAAAGGAGTTAGGAAGCCAAGATCTGATCTGAGTAGTTCTGGTAGCCAATGAGCGCTTGTCTGGCATCGAATGAGCTCAATTAGTTTAGTAGCAAAAGGCTTTGGTTGCCTTAGAGGAAAGAATGTCCTATCTTCGGATAACTTCCTACAGGCTTCTTCCCTTATTTATTGAAGTTCCTGGATTATGTGAAATAAGAACAGAGGGACCTATTAGCAGCTCAAGCTCCATTTCAAAGGTGAGGAGTGAACCTTCTAGCTGATTCAATATCACCGGGGTCTGCTCAGGGTTCTAAACCAGAAGCAAAGTTATATTTTATATGATACATTGGAATCTGGTCTATCTTAAGCGGGAAGAAAGCCTATCGACGGGTATGAGTGAAGGAATTCGCATTAAAGAACTCCCAGCCATCCTATCTTGTGTAAAAATAGCTTTCAGGCCAGTCCAAGACTACCATTTCTCTAACTGAACCCCTATCTACTCAGTCTTCTTCTCTGCATCAATTGGCACATAGGACGATCTACATCAAGAATTTTTCCCAGAAGAGAAACGCATCTACAGAATAGAGAGAGATTTGGTAAGAAAGTGAGTCATTTCGCTTCTTTGACTCTTTGGTTCCGTAACCCATCCCTAATCTATTGATCTCCAACTCGGTCAAGGAGGATGAATGTCTGAAAACAAGATTTGAAAAAGGAATTGATCATGATTTTGAACCAGTTCTTTCCATGACCCCTCTTAATTGAGATGAGACATGAGATCCAATGTTTGAATTGAAGTAGTAATCGCTTTGATTCCATCATCCATATTGGAATCAGGTTATACTTGAAAAGTATTCCTTTTTTTCAACTCATTTTTATGTAATCGAATTGTAGTGCTAACTCTAGTTTCTTTACTCTTTCACATTTATTGAATCCAATTAGGAGTTGTGGAAGGACTGAAGATACTATGTATCAAAACCTGCGATAAGATTTGAGTGCTCAGTCATTCAATATTTGATGGGTGATTCTTTATTTTCTATTCGCGGTTCCTTGCCTGCAGGATGCTCGAGTGAATTAAGTAGAACGGGATACAAAGGATATTGATCAAAGCTCCTTTCTTATTTAGAAGCATCCCATCAAGCAAAAAGCATGTGCTGGGATTCCCGTATCTTCTATCTATCATGCTAGAATATGAAACCTATAATACTGGAATGGGTGTAGGCTTAGTAGGACTCAAACCTTGCAAGATCAAAACAAGAATAGCCTTTGGCTGGGAAAGCACAGTCAGACTAGTGCCATGGCCAAAGCACAAGAAGTAGGCAGAGTAGAGGGAGCAGGGGCTTAGGGTTGAAGGAATGAATCAATGGAAGAAGGCTAAACTCGCTTGTATAGTTCAATCCTATTTTATTTTTGTAAATGTAAAGACATCTTGCTTTCTAAGGTCGATAAGCTGATAAGGCTTTCTATTCTTTACTCTTTCCTAAAATTGGTTGCAAGCTAGTTTTCTTAGTGAAACTACTTACTTCAAGTATAGACTGAAGACCCTTTACTAGTAAAAGACTATAACAAATGATTTGAAAAACCTAAGAGCAATAGGCTTTTCAGTCCTCAGTCCCTTCCTATCTGAAAAAAAAGGTTCTTCAAGGCAGGAAGAGCCCGAGTGATGAGTGTGTATATTCACTAGTTTTTAGCCTGGATTCGTGTGTTTATGGTGTAATAAATGGTTGTATTCGATGTGAATCGGTGTACATAGTGGAAAGTCACGAATCAGGTATCTACAAGGCTATTTGTGCTGATTTTCGATGGAAACGAGTTAGAAGTGATTGGATCCGAAAAAAGGAAGAAACAGGTGTGCGATTCGACTACGCAGGGGTCAGATTCGACCAAGTAGGAGAGAGTTCGACCAACACTTCTGGTCGAACTAAGAGCGGAAAAGTGTCGTTTGACCACGACAAGGGAGTTCGACCAAACCACTTGGTCGAACCATGGTCAAACTAAAAGCCTAAACAGAAGGAGTACCGGTATGACCAGAAAGTATTCGGTTCGACCAACACTCTGGTCGAATTCGGAATTAGAGGCCAAGTTACAGACGGAATCGACCTGGGTTTCGACCTGCAGGGAAGAGTTCGACCAACTTATTTGGTCGAATTGATGTCTGAAACTTACCAAATTTGTATTTTTACACCTTTATTGCGTGTGTTCGCTCAAAAAGCCCATCCAAGGCCCGTGAGGAGGGTTTACAAGTATAAAAGAAGAGCTTTCATAGGAGAATTAAAGACGAAGCATTCATCATCCATCCTTCACCAAGCCCTATCATCCGAAGGAGTCATGAGGAGAGGTTCGTCTGGCGAGTCAAGTAAGATCATACAAACAAGCCATGATTGTTCCTAGATCAAGCATGGGTTAGAAACACTCCGGTTGTTCTAGGGTTATGAAAGTTTTATGAGTTAATTAAATTTCCATGTGTAAACTCTGTACAACACTACTTGTTGTTTATTCTATATAAGATTGTGCCTTTTTAATTCATACTTAGGTCGTTTTGTGCATCTTTAACTATTATGTAAAGTCTGAATACATCTCTTAGTTATTGATTGAGTGCATTCACCGTTGAGCAGGATTGCATGCTATAATTCTAAGTGAAGGGATTCCGAAGTCTTATTAGAACTATTTTATATAGATACTTGTTAATTGAATCGTATTCAGGTTAATAAGTAGGATAAAGAGTATAACTTTATAGTACCTAAAAAGGGAGATCAAATCGGGTTATAATACTAAGTGCACGGGAAATAATTGATTATGATAGTACCTAGAAAGGGGGGTGAATTATATCTCTTGCTCCAAGGATATTCACACGTATCATACGCTTGCTTACTTGTGTATATAGAGCATGCTTGCATGGTTTAGTGATGCGTCCATAAACCACAAGGCAGAGTCGGACATCAACACATGGAAAAGAAATTAGTAAATGAAAATGAATTACCTGATGAACTACTCTATTAATTACTTGATCATAACAGAAATTTCTCTTTTGCTTGTTATTTATCTTGATATTTCAATTATATGTTACTTAATTTCATAATCAAACCAAATCCAATTTACCAACATAATCTTAGTTAATTAGAATATAATTGAATTGATAATAATTTGTCCCTTGTGTTCGATAATCACTTGGTCGCCTATCGAGACTACAATTGATATCCTTATACTTGAGGATTAATTTGTGTGTTGAGAAAACGCTCATCAAGTTCTTTGCGCCGCTACCGGGGACGAAATTAATTATCCATTGGTTATTTCTAATTTAATTGAGATTATTATTCTTGTTTTTGATTTCTAATACTTATTTTTCTTAGATGTATGCTCACAAAGATCAAAGAAAGGTGAATTAGAGCCATATAATCCAGAGATCGGAGCATCGTCAAGTAAGAAAAAGAAGAAGAATAAGAACAAGAAAGTTGATCTAACTAAAGATCTTGATTTAGGAGTTGAAGTTGACGTGCCAAATCCATAAATGATTGAAGCTACAACATAAGTTAATTTGGACGTAGAAGCAATCAACATGGCGGCGGATCCTAACACAATTGACATCCGGGAAGTCTTTAAGAACAATGGAGCAGGCAATGCTTGGTTGTTAGGAGTAAGATGAACTGGAGCTGATTTTGATTTACACCCTGGTCTTATCACCATGATTGAAAGGAGTTCATTCTCTGGGGGAACATTCGAAGTTCCTCAGCAACATCTGAATAAGTTCCTTGGGTATGCAAGCACATAAAAGATGCAGGAGCTCATGAGGATGCGAGGAAGATTATACTGTTTAAGTTCTCGCTGAATGAAAAAGCGATAGATTGGTATGATAATCTTGATGCTGCTTAATGTGATACATGGGAGAAGTTGAAAGTGAAATTCTTGGAGCGATACATGCCACCTTCAAAGTTGTTCAAGATGAAGCAAGAAATCAATCAATTTTCTATCCATGGCAATGAGAAGTTTCATGAATCTTGGGACAGGTTCAAGGACATGCTTCGGAAGTGTCCTTAGCATGGGCCATCTAAAGCTCAATATATCAGTATTTTCTACAATGGGTTGGACTACAATTCTCGTGTTTTACTTGATGCTTCTTCTAATGGAGCATTACTGACGACGTCACCCAATGAGGCTGAAAGGCTTTTTGAAGATATTTTGATGAATTCTAGAGATTGGCCGATTAATAGATTGAGAGGCACTTATGTCCTTGGTAAAGTAGCACAGGTTGAGCATACTATGGTGAAGTCTAGAAGAGATGATGAGATCGTCTCTAGCTTAACTCACATTAGCAAGCTACTAGAGTCTCAGCAAAAGTAGATCACGGATTTATCTTAGAGAGTACTAATAATGCTGCAGGATGGTGGCTATGAAGGAGCTAGCCAAGAGGAGATCTAGGAGGCAAATTACGCCATGGGTCAAATTATTCAAGGAACTAGGTACCCAAATCAAGGAAACCAAAACTATCAAGGGAACTAAAACAATCATGGTCGCCCGGGTGGTTATCAATATCCAAGGAGGCCGGAGTTTTCATGGAGCAATCCGGATAATGCGATGTTGATCCGGGAGCTAAGGTGGAAGAAGGGAAGCCTGGCTTTGAGGATACTGTGAATAGATACATGGCGAGGAATGATGCAAGAGTAGACCATCTTGAGGCCAAGCTAGAGAAGAAGATTGATGATCATCGTAAGGATTTGTCTACACAAGTAAAGGACCTTACGTTGTTAATGGGGAAGATGGCTGGAAATGTAAACAAATTAACTCAAACTATAGAGAAAGGGAAGCTTCCATCTCAAACTATTGAGAATCCAAAGCCTTGTCACGCCATTACACTGAGATCTGGATGTAGTATGAGGGACCGATGAAATCAGAATTGAATTCTAAAGCGTCAGGAGCCTGATTCGACCAGACATGTAGGTCGAACTGAATAGGGGAGGTTGAACAGGGCACCTGGGCAACGTCTAGAGGAGTCAGAAGGTCAGTTCGACCAAAAATAGATCGATTCGGCTAGAGCTTCTAGTTGAACTGAGGTCGAACTCCACTATCCAGAGCACTATGTTCCATCTGAAGCCCGATTCGACCATAATTGTTTAGATTTGACCAACCCAGTTGGTCGAACCATAGTCGAATCCGACTGTACGAGGGAGAATGAACTTTCAGGTGTTCAGTTCGACCATTACTCACCGAGTTCTACCACCTACCCAGGTCGAACTCTCTTTTTTTGCACCGTTTTGCATGTTGAATGCTCCGCATGATGTTGATGCGACTTCAGTACCTTCTAAAAAGCAGAATACAGAGATTATAGCAGAAAAGAAGTGGGAAAGAGCTAAGAGATTGAGAGCCGAAAAGGATAAAACAGAGAAGGCTGAACATGATGAATGGGGGATTCCCAAAACAAAGATACCTCCGCCCTTTCCTCTCAAAGTTAAGAAGGGATTGGAATAGAAGTTCAAGAAGTTCTCAGAAATCATAAATAAAATAAGTTTGAACATTCCTTTCTTTGAAGCAATGTTGGAGATGTCGTATTATGCCCACTTTCTGAAGGATATTCTTTTGAAGAAAAGAAGCTTGAACAGAATTGAGATGGTGAATTTATCAGAGAACTGCAGCTCGATCATTCAGAGAAAGCTGCCATCTAAGCTTAAGGATTCGGAAAGCTTCACAAATTTATGCGAAATTGGAAAGGGGCCGGCACGTCAAGCCTTGTATAATCTTGGGGCAAGCATCATCTTTATGCCATTGTCTACTTTTCAAAGGTTTGGTTTGGGGGAGTTAACCCCCACGACAGTTGCTCTACAACTAGCGGATAGGTCTATAACTTTTCCGAAGGGAGTGATCGAAGATGTTCTTGTCAAAGTAGAGAAGTTAGTCTTTCATGTGGATTTTGTGGTGCTGGAGATGGAAGATGACAAGGATAATGTCCTTCTTATTTTAGGGAGACTTTTATTGCTACTGCGGGAGCCATGATAGATGTGCAAAATGGTGAGTTGCTGCTAAGTATGGATAAAAAAGAGGTTCTATTTAACCTTGACAAAGCAATGAAGATGCCAATGGAGATGCAATGTCACAGTATTGATATAGCGGAGGAGATTGTGAAGGAAGAAATGTCTTTGATTCTGTCGAAGGATCCTCTTGAGACATGCTTGATGGAGTCTCTTACTTTTCCCACTACTGAGCTTGATGAACTCTCCAATGAGGAATGTATTGAATTTCTTGAAAACTTACTTGCTTTGGGTGATGACAGATATGAGTCGACAAGGACCAACATTGAAGAGGTCAAGTGGACTAGGAAGTACTTGTCATTGGATCGAGAGAGTGCACCTCAAGAGGAGAAGGAAAATGAGTTGAAACCATTGCCAGAACACTTGAAGTATGCCAACATAGGTGACAATGAAAAATATTCGGTAATTGTATCTTCTTCCCTTGATGATGATCAACTTGAGGAATTGATAGATGTGCTTAGAAAGTATAAATCTGCGATTGGTTGGTCTCTTGATGATTTAAAGGGGATTAGTCCTTCCTATTGCATGCATAGAATAAGATTGTTAGATGAGGCCAAGAGTAGCATTCAGAATCAGGAGAGGGTAAATCCCACTATTCAAGAAGAGATTAGGAAGCAAATCCTAACGTGGCTAGATACAGGAATTATTTATCCTATTAGTGATAGTCCCCATGTGAGTCCATTGCATGTTGTTGCTAAAAAGGGGGGCATGACTATAGTGAAAGCCGAAGATGGTAAGACTTTAGCCACTAGGATTTCTACGGGATGGCGCGTGTGTACGGATTACAGGAAACTAAATGAAAATACATGGAAAGACCATTTTTCCCTTCCTTTTATGGATCAAATGATTGATCGTCTTGCTGGGGATGAGTATTATTATTTCTTGGATGGGTACTCAGGTTATAATCAAATCATGATTGCACCCGAGGATCAAGAAAAGACTACTTTTAATTGCCCTTATGGAACTTTTGTCTTTAGGAAGATGCCTTTTGGATTATGTAATGCACCTGTTACATTCCAGCATTGCATGATGGCCATATTTGATGGGTTGATAGAAAAGATCATGGAGGTGTTTATGGATAATTTTTCTGTATTTGGTTCCTCTTTTGATATTTGCTTATCTAACCTTGCTACTGTTTTGAAGAGATGCCAAGAAACTAATCTTGTCTTGAATTGGGAGAAGTGTCATTTCATGGTAAGAGATGGGGTTGTTCTTGGCCATCATATTTCGGCCAAGGGATTGCAGGTGGATAGAGCTAAGGTGGTGGCAATTGAGAAGTTTCCTCCATCTACTAATGAAAGGGAAGTACGGTCCCTCCTTGGTCACGCCGGTTTTTATAGAAGATTCATAAAAGACTTCTCGAAATACTCGAAGCCCTTATCTCATTTACTTGAAAAGGATTTTCCTTTTATTTTTGATGTAGAATGTCTAACGCTTTTCATGTTGTAAAGGAGGCGCTTATTATTGCACCCATCTTGATCACACTGGATTGGACTCAGTCATTTGTACTTATGTGTGATGCAAGTGATTCAACACCTAGGAATGGTGCTTGGGCAGTTGAGGGAAAAGAAGTTTTCCGCCATTTACTATGCAAGTAAGACTTTTGATGCTTCATAAAAGAACTACACGGTGACTGAAAAAGAGTTTCTAGATGTGGTGCATGTATTCAACAAGTTTCAACAGTATTTGGTTGGCATGAAGACATAGTGTACACGGATCATTCTACGATCTGGTACTTGATGGAGAAGAAGGAAATGAAGCCAAGGATCATTAGATGGATTCTTCTTCTGCAAGAATTTGATATGGAGATCCGAGATAAGAAGGGTGCCGAGAATGTTTTGGCGGATCACCTATCAAGGTTGGAGACAAGGGTGCACTGTGATGATTCTTTCGATTACATTGAAAAGATGTTCCCTGATGAGAAGATAATGGCAGTGCTTGTTGAAGGAGCTGAAAGAGCATGTTTTGTAGCTGCACAAGGGATGGATCCGTGGTATGCAGATTATATGAATTACATTGCCGTATGTGAAATTCCTAGAGATCTCAACCGATATCAACTTGCGAATTTCAAGAAGGATGTTGAGACATTTATATGGTATGATCTATTTGTCTACAACATATGTACGGATTCCATTATCCGTAGGTGTGTGCCCGAGATGGAGATGGAGATGGAGAGTGTACTTGATTTTTGTCATGCACAACCTAACGAGGGGCACTTCGGAGCTCAAAACACTGCATCGGAGGTACTTCAATCTCCTCTTTATTGGCCGACCTTGTTTAAAGATTGTGAAACCTATGTAGGGACATGCGATAAATGTTAAAGGATAGGGAACATAAGTCGACGAGATAAGATGCCACTTCAGCCAAACATTGTTGTTGAGATTTTTGATGTATGGGGGATTGATTTTATGGGGCCTTTTCCCCCATCAGATGGATTTCTTTACATCCTTTTAGGAGTAGATTATGTTTCTAAGTGGGTGGAAGCCATTCCCACTCGTGTGAATGATTCAAGGACTATTTTATCTTTCTTGAAGAAATATATCTTTGCCCGCTATGGAGTTCCTAGTGCACTAGTGAGTGATGGAGGGTCTCACTTCGTCAACAAGCTTCTTGAAAAGGGGCTTAAGGATTATGGAGTCAAGCATAAGGTCACTACACCCTATCACCCTCAAGCGAATGGGCAAGCTGAAGCCTCCAATTGACAAGTGAAGCAAATTTTGGAGAAGGTAGTCGGAACCAATAAGAAGGATTGAGCTATGAAGCTTGATGATGTTTTGTGGGAGTTTCAGACTACTTACAAGATGGTGTTGGATATATCACCGTATGAAATTATCTACGGGAGGCCGTGCCACTTACCCGTAGAGATTTAGCACAAAGCTTTTTAGGCTTTGAGGAGTTTGAACTTGTCTAAGAAGGGTCAAAAGGAGTTGAGGTTGACTCATATTAATCAATTGGATGTGTTAAGAAATCGAGCTTACAAGAACTCGGAGATCTATAAGGAGAGAATGAAGAAATGGCATGATTCAAAGATCTTATACAAGGAGTTCAAGCAAGGTGATGAGGTATTACTTTTTAACTCTCATTTGAAGCTTTTCGCAGGAAAATTGAAATCAAAGTAGACGGGGCCGTTCATTATCCATAGAGCTTGCGGAGGGGGGAGTTTTGAGCTTATGGACAAAGATGGGGACATTATCGCGGCGAATGGGCACCGATTGAAGCATTACAAGTCACCGGATGATGCTTACGTCATCTTTGAGGATACCTTGCACTTGATTGGTACCGTCGTGCCTCTCCGATGTTAAACTTGTGCGCCTGTTGGGGCCTTTCCTTTCTGTTTTATTGCTTTATTATTTCTTTTGTATGGGTAAGAAATTTTTATATTCGATGTGCTTAATTATCGGCAATTACATCTCTTTGCAAACTTAGTTTCACTATAGTTTCTACTAAGTTTGGGGGGTGTGATGAACTTACCTCATTGAAGAGCTGAGAGTATAATCTTTTCTTTGTAACATTTGTTATGGAGTTGATTTTTTGTGGAATATCAAAACTTTTATCGGTTGCGGTGTGTCAATTTTTTGCAATTTGCCTAACGTTTTGTGGTGTTTGGTGTTATTTTTGAGTATTATATGTGGAGTTACTCATGGATGTCAAGTTTAAGATTGATTCTCGAGCTAGTTTTGATCTATTTTGTTCCTAATGTTTGTTTTTGAGCTTAAAGTGTGCAGGGGATGAAAAAAATTTGAGTTTGGAGCATCAATAGGTGAGTTCAACCTAACATGCAGGTCGAACGCGCGAGCCCAGGTCAAACTGGAGATCAGAGAGTTTGTTACAGGTCGATTCGACCAAGCAGAGGAGAGTTCGACCAGGGGTTCGACCATAGATGGAAGTCGAACTGGAGATCAGAGAGTTGTACAGATGGGTTCGACCAAAACATGATCAGTTCGACCAAGCGGCTTGCTCGAATAAAGGTCGAATGGCGAACCTGAACGTTTTGAATAGTCGAGTTCGACCACGACTAAAGTGTTCGACCAAAGCACTTGGTCGAATGGTTGTCGAATCGCGATGATGGATTGTCCAGTAAGGGAGTTCAACCATGGATTCGACCACGTCAATCCAATTCGACCACTCGGATTGGTCGAATTGAGCCTAGGTAAGTTGATTTTAACCCTGATTTTCATATTCATTCGATCACTTCACACACCACCTCCACCCGAATTCCATCCGAATCGAAAACCCTGCATTCCAAACTCCAAAATTAGTGGATTTCGATCAGTTCTAACCACAATCCACACACATTCCACACGATTCATCACATTTTTGGAGCAATCCAGTTGAAAAACTAGTGTTCATCGTGATTTTGGGAGAATTATCACATTCATTCATTCTAAGCCATGTTTGGATCAAAAGTTATGTTTTCTCAACCCTCTTACCCTAGGATTGAAGTTCTAATCATTGATTATAAGCGGCTATGTTGATTAAACTAAGTTTTCTATGGATTCATGGTGTTGTTTGAAGTTTTGTGCACAATTTCGTATGAATTTTTGTTTGGTTTGATTTTGCTTGATTGAATTGAATTAAACCATATTGATTATGTGAAGTTATGAGGAGTGTGAGTAGTTTGGGATGAAGCATGATGAATTGCTAGAAAAGTGATTGAATTTGAGTAGTTTTCATCTTAGATTGCTTGAATTTGAGTAGTAATGCGTGCTTGTGGTTAGCTTGATTGATCTTATTGCTTGGAATGAGGATGAATAAGCATGTGGATTGAATTGTTGGATCATTAGGATGGAACATGCTTGTTTGATTCGACTATGCACTGAAAATCTTGAAGTCTTGAGTAGAGTTTAATACATTAGTTTGGATTTCCTTCCTTGGTTGTTGGTATTGAAGTATTGTTTTCAGGAAAAGGAAAGGAAGCCGAGGCTCGATCTAAGAAGAGGCAAGATAGATCATCTCGGGAAGATGCAGTGACAAAGAAGCTAAGGCTACAAGAGCGGTTGCCTTTGAATTTCAAGATTCGGATGAATGATCAAGGAGATATGGGTAGATGTGTCAGTTAAGATTGCTTGAACGAGGTATCAAGATGATTGAGAGGTGATGATTGATACTTTAGGGTAGTTATACTTGGATGAATTGTATTGCTATAAGGGTTCTTGGTATGATGCATTCGTATATTAAATGTGTTAATTTTTACTGATTAGAAGCATTTATGCTTGAAAAGTATGTGAATTTATTGTGAAATTGATCTTGGTTATTTACTTTGAGGAGTACTTAGGAATCTATTTACCCATGTGAAAATTTGAGCAATTTAAATCATGCTAGTTCATGATAGTTTATTCTTGAGAGAATCGTTCGTATGTCGTATTCTTGAACTTGGCTTGGTGTCTTGTGTGAAATTTATGATTGAGGAATTTCTAGGACATGATCTTAGGCCATTATTGTGTAATCAAGTCACTTAGCCAAAATTTGACCTTACCTATGAATATATGTATCATTGTAATCCCTTTTGACCTTTAAAAAGCTTTTTCTTTGGCAAGCCTTGATAAAAAGTCTTATTAAACCTTTACTTGAGCCTTGTTGAATATCCTATTCATTAGTAGAGAGTTGAGGTGCATAAGAGCTTGAAAGAATGAAAAGGTAGAAGCTTGGTTGAGAGTTATGAAAAAGAAAGAAGTATGGTTAAATCGTGTTTAAGAGTAGTGCCTGAAAATGGTACCCCGACTACTTAGAAGGGTAGTGCCCGAAATTGGTACCCTTGCTCATTGAAGAAAGATGATGTTGATGCTTGGAGAAAGAAGGAGAATCAAATTATGAAGTTTATGAGAAGAAGAGAAGATATATGATGAAAAGAAAAACTCCAAGGTAATTCTCTACTAGTGAATTAGTCACTTTACCTAAATTCTCCTACCTTTATCAAAGAGCCAACATTACATCCCAAAAGCAAGTCCTTTGTGATCCTAGTAAGGAATTGATTATAAGTTGAGTTTTGAGACCCTTGCCAAACTTATGGTTACGCGGAAGTACGGATTGACTATGAGCGTAAACACTAACCTGTTAGAGTGTACATCTTTTACACTTAAGAGTGAGAGTAAATATTTATCTTGTGAGCTAGATGATTTTGTACTCCGAAAGATATTGTAATCAAGTGATGTTTTGCATGAACGATGCATATGATGCTAGTAATACTTGTGTTCGATTGATGAATTGCATGTGTGAGTATGAATTGTATTGGTAGTTGGTGAATTTTACACTACCCCTTGTGCAGCAAGAAGGAATGAAAGAATGAACTCCTTTCCCAAGCCTTTTGACAGCTAGTTTTCTTATTTTATTGAGAGCCCCTTCATTCTCGAAAGTCTAAAGAGATTTCCCAGTGATAACTCCTTTCTAGTAGCAATTCCGACAAGAGCGGAAAGAACGGATGTGATTTCCATTCTTCTTTCTCCTCGTTCTTGGGACTTGCAAAAGGACTGTGTTCGTAATCCACTATTCCCCCTATTTTTGTCCTACCTTGTTTTCATCGTCTCTCCATGTATTGAGGTCGTCTTTCGAACATTCCTCAAGCATGCTTCATTAATACCTTTTTCGTACTTGACTCCAGAGCTAGCATTTGTTTGGAATCTTCATTAAGCTTTATCCGAATCAATAAGGTCTTACAATAGCCTTATCTCTATGTTGGAGGAGAGGTTCAGCTACAGATGATTGATGCCTTGCACTTCACTTCCTTATTCATCCTTGAACTATAGGAATGATATACTAAAGACCGTCATGCTTGCATGCTCTCCTGCGCCTACCAGGAAGAATTTGTTTTACGTAGACTTGATTACCGACAACATATCCTTAAAAACTAACTTAATCTGTAACTAGCTATTGTAGAATAATAGACTGAAATTAGAGTTTCAACCACTAAATCAATAGGCCATCACATGTGTGTTGGGAAGCCTCCTCACTAAACACAAGTAAGAGCTACCTTGCATTGAGAATGAGGGGCCCTCCTAAGGACTATCCTTCGGATATCCTTACTTACCTACCCAACTATTTTAATATAAGAGAAAGAATCCAAATTCCAATGCTTTGATCAAATGCATTACCAACATTGGTAACAAAAGAACTCATTCTTTGATTCCGTATTCTATCATGAAATCTGCATTTGCTCTATGAATAAGAAAGACGAAACTTCTCTTCCACCTTGTTCTGCCTTCGATCTCTTTTACGAGATTTTCATCATCTCGAAATAGCTTATATAACGAGAAATTAGAAATAGATCCTTCAATCTTTCAATTGGATTTGAAGATAACATATTAGCCTCCACCCAAAGAGCTTTAGCTCATGATAAAGGTAGAGACACTCCAGTGTAGCTAACTTCTGACTGATTGAGAAAGAAGAGGAAGGTAGAATGAGCATTTCATAAATGAAATTTTCGATTTCGAAAGTGTATAGTGAGGGATCTTTCTTGTTGGACGGTAGCCGATTTGGACTTCTCTTAGCTCACTAAGCAGATAACCCTTTATCAAAATAAAAAGGGTTCAAATGTCAACTTTCTTAATGAAACTACCCACTTTAGTAACATCGATTTATCCACTTCATCCGAATCCGACAGTCAGTATCACATCGACTGCCCAGAGCGTCCCCTCGGATATATGAGGGCTCTTTTTGGGCATCTGTGAGTACTATCGGGAGTGGATGCTTATTTCTGGTAGGCAATTACCTCCACAATAGAACATACCTGACCTTGTTCGGACAGTAATTGGAGGCGAGGCAGCTCAAAGCCTAAGCTTTCTTACCAATTCCTATTATGATGTGGTCATGCATGGTCTGAGGAGTTGGATCTGCGCAGAGCTTTTGGACTTTCTAGATCTAATCAACTATGCCTTGTAATAATCAATTTTGTTATCTGCACAGAGCTTTATGGAATTATGGAACTCTCTCCCAGAGCTGCAAAACTAACCACTCTACTAGAAAGTCGAATTAGCAACTTTTACGCGAATTTTCAAGTGGATGAGATCGGTCGAGTGGTCTCAGTTGGAGATGGTATTGCATGTGTTTATGGATTGAACACGATTTAAGCTGGGGAAATGGTTGAATTTTCCAGCGGTGTGAAAGGAATTGCCTTAAATCTTGAGAATGAGAATGTAGGGATTGTTGTCTTTGGTAGTGATACTACTATTAAAGAAGGAGATCTTGTCAAGCGCACTGGATCTATTGTGGATGTTCCTGCAGGAAAAGCTATGCTAGGGCATGTGGTCGACGCCTCGGGAGTAGCTATTGATGGAAGAGGGGCTCTAAGTGCTCAAGAGCGAAGACGTGTCGAAGTGAAAGCCCATGGGATTATTAAACATAAATCTGTGCACGAGCCTATGCAAACAGGGTTAAAGCGATAGATAGCCTGGTTCCTATAGGTCGTGGTCAACGAGAACTTATAATCGGGGACTGACAAACTAGAAAAATAGCTATTGCTATCGAAACCATATTAAACCAAAAGTAATTGAACTCAAAGGCTACCTCTGAGAGTGAGACATTGTATTGTGTCTATGTAGCGATTGGACATAAACGCATAACTGTGGCATAAGTAGTTCAAATTCTTTCAGAAGCCAATGCTTTAGAATATTTCATTCTTGTAGCAGCCACCGCTTCGGATCCTGCTCCTCTACAATTTTTGTGCCATAGGGGAATATCTGCGATAATGGAATGAACGCATTAATAATCTATGATGATCTTAGTAAACAGGTTGTGGCATATCGACAAATGTCATTATTGTTATGCCGACTACCAGGCCGCGAGGCCTTCCCAGGATATGTTTTCTATTTACAATCCCGTCTATTAGAAAGAGCGACTAAACGATCAGACCAGATAGGCGTAGGGAGCTTGACCGCCTTACCTGTCATTGAAATACAAGCAGGAGATGTTTCGGCTTATATTTCTAGTAATGTAATTTCCATTACTGATGGACAAATCTATTTGGAAACAGAGCTCTTTTATCGTGGAATTAGACCTGCTATTAACGTCGGATTATCTGTCAGTTGAGTCGGTCTGCCGCTCAGTTGAAAGCTATGAAATAAGTATGCAGGAGTTTAAAACTCGAATTGGCACAATATCGAGAAGTAGCCTCCTTTGCTCAATTTGGCTCAGACCTTGATGCTGCCACTCAGGCATTACTCAATAGAGGGGCAAGGCTGACAGAAATACTTTAACAACCACAATATACACCATTACCAATTGAAAAATAAATTCTAGTCATTTTCGCAGCGGTCAATGGATTCTGCCATCGTCAGAAAATGCGCACTAAACCACCCAAAGGTTTTCTATTTCTATTCTTTTTCATTCTCTGCTAAAGCTAATGAAAAATCTCATCAAATTATTATTTTATCTGATGTAGAGATTTTAGCTAAAAGTCGCGCTTTTCACCTTTTTTCTCCCATTTAGGTCCCTATTGAGAATTTTTATCTATTACTTTTATGGCTTTGTATGTAACCAACTTGTACTCCCGAATGAGAATCACGCTAAAGATGAGCCTTTCCAAGAACCCATCCCGCCACCCAATATTCCTTTCAAGCATTTCGACCCTTTGGATCCTGTGGATCAATTTCGGTTACAAAATATTGAAATAGAGATTGAACTATTTGCTCGTATTCGGCTTTTAGAGAGCCAATTAATTGAGGACTTACCACGACAATTGAACTTGGGTGAGTACGAAGCCGTAGTCAGAAGCTTTCTCGATCAAATGATTTCAATTAATAATTACAATGCTATAATAAATAATGAGTTCTTTGATCTTACGATCTTTGAGATGAAAGCAGACTTGTTAGAGCAACTCTTTAATTTGTTGATGGGCGAGACACCAGATTGCCTAACTCACATCTTGATGGAATCCCCCTTTCCAGAGAGGTCCATAAGGACAGAAGCTTTAGAATTCATTGTCAACTCTCTGAATCTATTAAATCTGACTGATGCGAGGTCAAATTTAGGGAAAATCGCACTCAGAAGTACTCTTCGCTACTGGATCCAAGATGTCTAACAAAACGGACATAAGTCCGCTTTCTATCTATCCTTTTTGGAGCATTTCAAGGGTTCCATCTAGGGATCTATCCATATGAGCCAAAGGCTTGCGATTGGGAAAGGGAAGGGGTAAGATGTTTGTGAATGAACTATGGCGACCTGATTCTCTCATACAAAGATTCTTTCTTAAGAGATATGTAGGTGGCCCACGTTGTGCGTTCGGTCTAAGAATGTAATTTGTTTACATGCGAGGATGTACGCCAGGTAAAGCTATCGCACGCACCATCGATTAGGGCTTATTTTCACGACTTTTAAGTTATTACATTGTTTGTCTTAATGATGGCCTTTCTGATCTTATTTGTATTCTGATTCAGAGGGGGAAAAGCAGAGCAGAAGGGCCCTGCTCTGTGGTCAGAGTAACTAGCTGAGAAGGTTAGCGAGGTTCCCGCGAAGTGAAAGATCTTTCATTAGAGCGGGAGGAAAACAAGTAGGAGCGAGCGGAGCAAGAGCAAAGCAAGCCCTAGTAGTGGGCTGTCTTCCTGGTTCCAACTCATTTCATCAACATAGTCCGAATCAATGGATGTTCTTTTATTTCTTTTATTTATGCGTGTAACAGAAAAGATATTTCAAAAGATCAATGCTTTCCACCCCTTTCACAAACGGAAAACGATCTTATTCTGTCAAAAGGTATTTCAAGTACTCGCTTTTTTGAATCTTTCATGGGTCTGTTGGCCCTAGGCAATCCGCCGACACTGAACTAAGAGTTTAACATGTGCGAGATAAAAATCTTAACTTGACCTGACTATCACTATTTCTTTTGCTAGGGACTTGTTTGGGGCAGGCTCACATACTCAAACTACCCAACTAGACTTGTACTGCACCATTGTATTGAACCTTTAGGCCTAAGACAAAGAAGTAGTAGGTGGCTCCTGATTCCGGACATGTTATTAGCTATTGTGGTACCTTGCCGATAGGCCTATACGAAGGTTCTCAGCTTCAATAATGAACCTATGCCTCCCGCATGAGTGCACTTCTTGGTGTAAGCACTTCCAGCTGTGATAAGGCCACCAAGGTCTATTGTGGAGATTTTTGCTAGGGATAGATTAATAGATCGAGAACTACCATTATGGTTGAGGAACCCGGCTCGGGATACAATACACGAAACAACTTACAAATCTAAAAAAGGTAACCTGGAGACTTTTAAACAAACTAGACTTTCAAATCAGCTCATTTAGAGCATAACTCCTTCATAGCGACTATGAAATGAGTTGCTTCTTCTACTATGATAGAAGGAAAGGAGTTGAGCAAACCAAAGGACCAATATAGTTGTATCCAATTCTTAGTGGTCTAAATTAGATGCCATTTCCGATGCATTTAAGGCATGTTCCGACACCCTCTAGGAACTACCTTTGAGAGGCACGTGCCGTTAAAATGATGAATTCAGGTCTTCTTGACCATATTTACGTTATCAAGCTGAATTTCTCTTCCCAATATGAAAGGTATCTTCCAGCTACTGATAAGACAAGAGCGGAGGTCTGGTGTTGGCGATCCTGGCTATGAAAGGAGAAAAGAACAATCCACTAGATCTGCCCGAGATGAGTATTGGATATAGATCCATTATAGCTTCCATAATCTCCTAAATAAGGATGATGTACGGTCTGGGGTCCAAATGTACACACCATCAAATGAAGATGAAGACGTAGTGATATCAGCTGTTTCATTAGTATGGAAGTCTGGTTCAATGATCGAATCATAGTTCGATCGAAGGGGAATGCAGCGAAATACAGAGTGCAGCTAAGCGTGCAACATTGAGATCCTGCCCGAGAAGAGATCCGCGTGGCCCGTGATTTTATTCTTTATTTTAAACTTGACTCGTATCCTGCACCTAGAGATTTGAGATTTCCTCATAAGGCATTAGTCCAAGTACGCTAAGGCAGATTTAATGGTATAATATGGAATATCTGGAATGGATCGAACTCCTTCTCAAAAGAAATGCATCAATACTCCTTCATTCCCATGGATCAAGCATTAAATGAGGTTTTTCAAATCCTATCCACTCTTCTTCTCCTATTGGGATCTTATTCATTATTCTTCTATTTGTTGGAGATGAGCGCATGTCGGTCTGCTTTTTAAGCATCCTTCATAGCTCTCTCTTTTCTTCCCAAAGCAAAGCTCACAATAGAAAGACTACTAGAGAGAAGGGTAGCATCCAGAGTTTATCTAAGCATGTGCTATTCACTTTAGTAGTTAGGCACTAAGCCTGTTGACTTCAATCCTTTTCTTTTAAAAGGCCGTCACCAGGGTATAAAGGGTTTAAGCGGGGAAGAATATGTTGTTAATTTCCTTTGTTGCTGATCCTCATCTGTACATTTACGTACTCAACTAAACAAGGGCAGAGTCTAATCGATGGGAGTTCACTAGGGGACACCATTTCAGAGAGGAGAGAATCTATTTCAAAGAGAAGGACAGATTGAGTATAAAGTAGAAAGAAGAGACTAGCTGATGTGCTTACAAGCATTTGATCCTTTCTTTCTCTATATATATAGAGCTATGGATTTTGATTCAATTCTAAAGATGTAGGAAGTCTTCCCCAGCATTGAAGTGAAGTTCTCAGCGTCCTCCTTCCTAGCAGCCTATGATAGTGTCAAACCTGCAAACAGAAACTCTTCACGCTTTTACTTAAAAGTCTGGAAACTGCCCTGACAGGTCGAAAGAAGACTAGTTTCCCTTCTTCTCTTTGTCAAATCCTTCCAAACCTTAAATTCTTAATAGTAGGCTAAACATTTCTTGTGTCGTTATGTGATCCATAGAATAGAGAAGAATGGGATGGGATCTCGAATCCATCAAGATGGTCAGTGTATGTTCTTTCTTGTCGATTGGTCGTGAAGAGGGATTGACCAAACCGATCGAAGTTCCCGCGCTTCAACTTTCTTTCATATATACATATATCAAACTCTTCTTTTCTCATCCCATGTGGAGGATGAAGACTTCGATGTAAAATCCACCTTTCCAATGAGACAACTCTCCACCGCTAGTGAATAAGTTTATCGATCGTCAGGTCAGGCTGAGCTGTAGCACTGATCGTTGAGTGATCACATAGCTGACGTCAACAGATCTTTTCCTTTTGCTTGCCTTAAACGTCCCCTTCTGCCGGTCAAGTCATTACTTTTCTTTCTGTTACTTCGAAAGTAGCTGCTTCAGTTTCAGCCACTCGAATTTTTTATATTCCTTTTTATTTCTTATCACATCTTCTTCTAGAAATCCTAGCTATTCTTAGCATGATATTAGGAAATATCATTGCTATTACTCAAACAAGCATGAAACATATGCTTGCATATTCGTCCATAGTTCAAATCGGATATGTAATTATTAGAGACTCAAATGATGGATTTGAAAGCATGATAACTTATATGTTGTTCTATATCTCCATGAATCTAGGAACTTTTGCTTACATTGTATTATTTGGTCTACGTATCGGAACTGATAACATTCGAGATTATACAGGATTATACACTAAAGATCCTTTTTTGGCAGAGCCCTATGTCTCTTATCCCTAGGAGGTCTTCCTCCACTAGCAGTTTTTTCGGAAAACTCTATTTATTCTTGTGTGGATGACAGGCAGGCCTATATTCCTTGGTTTTAATAGGACTCCTTACAAGCGTTGTTTCTACCTACTATTATCTAAAAATAATCAAGTTATTAATGACTGGACAAAACCAAGAAATCACCCTCACGTTCGAAATTATAGAATATCTCCTTTAAGATCAAACAATTCCATCGAATTGAGTATGATTGTATATGTGATAGCATCTACTATACCAGGAATATCAATGAACTCGATTATTGCAATTGCTCAGGATACTCTTTTTAAGCTTCTAGGGTCTATCTAGTTCAAGATCCCTCTTACTAACTGGAATCAAAGAACTAGTAGATCTGTTCCGACCAAAACGGAATGGGCTGGGGTTATGAACTTATAATCTGATGATCGCGTCGATTCCATAATTATAAGTTCATTCCATACTGGACCGGCCCAAAATAAGGTTATATACATTCTCAATGGGTCTTTCCAGCGTATCTAAATAGATATTATGTTTACATATGGTGTTGGCATTCGATCGTTTGGTTAACATAAACCATTAGGGTTCCATACGTTTTTAATAATTATCGGAAGCAAGAAACGAAGAAACGTATTACCTTTCATCAGAGCATGTTGGACAAGATGAATTCTCGCCGATAGCCTGTGCAGTCTCACCGATTTGGGCATAACTCTCTCGTCTGATCTCCAATTTGAGTGATCTATATACCAAAATGATCCTCTCTTCAGTGACTTTCCGTCATTATATCACACATATAGTTCTATGTTCTGTAAAATTTTAGAAAAATCGTGCAAGTTGACGGATAGTAGCAGCACACAACCTTCCGGTCTTCTGCTATATTCCCAAGTCCAATCTCGATGTCGTGTGGGCGACGATCTTCGAGATCTTCTCAATCTGTTGTTCCCTAACCCTCCTCACAATGTTAGGTGTGAATTACTTTTCAGTTAGATTAGGGTTTCCCAACAGCTGAGATGACTTATATATGAGCTACAACATGGATTAAGAGGAGAAATTAGAAATGGGCCTCCATTGGGCTTAAGTATCCAAGCATAGCCCAAAGCTTATACTTAAGTCGAATAATAATAATAATATATGCCACTAAAATATTATTACTACACTACCGTTCTAATCCCATAATTACGTTATGGGCTCCTTCTTATTATGAGCTCGTTAGTCTCCCTATGTTTAAGATATACAATACCCATTAATTAATTAAGTTACTGACAACTCCATTAATTAATATCTCATCCGAGAGTATTACCACTCAACCTCAATACACACAAAGCATACTAATGTGATTCTATAGTCCAGACAAACTAATACCAAATCACACTACAACCATCCCGATAGATAGTCCCCATCTATCTCGGTTGTGAGCATCTATTTATACTTTATAAGGGAACCGATAAAATGATCTTCCGCATGTTGTCGCACAATATATTATCTACAGTATAAAGTAAGTGGACTATTGCATCGTACATATAAATAAATTATAAAACGTAATCATTTGATCATATGATTCTCATTTCAAATAAATTGTTATAACAAAGTTCATACAAAAAACTTGACTTTTGGTATACAATCCAACAATCTGCCACTTATACTAAAACACTATCCTGTCATGTCTTCTGCCAAACATCTGATTCCCATTCCCACTACACGACCATCAAAAGCTTTTGTCTTAAAGTCCTTATAAAAGGATTTTACTAGGTTATCATCCGATGTAATCTAGGTGACAACAACCTTCCCCTCACCATATGATTTCTCGGAACAGGTGGTACTCGCGCTCCATGTGTTTAATTGCCTTATGGGCTCGTTATTCCTTCAAGTTTGCAACTGCACCATTATTATCACAATAAATTGTGATAATCTTGGGCAAACTTAGAAACACTTTGAAGTCCATCATGAAGTGTTTAGAGTCATATAGATACTTTGGCTGCCTCATAGGCTCCATTATTATCATCTTTCCATGATGGAGTCCAGAGTTCGAAATATATCTCTATATAACACTCCTCCATATTATGACTCAACTTCCTAAAATCAAACACATAACCTTTGAGGTGGATTTACTGTCGTCCCTATCTGATTTGAAAAATCTAAATCTATGTAACCCGTAAGAAGCAGTGAATCTGTTCGGTAAGTCCACATATAATTTCTGGTCCTTTTCAGGTACATAAGTATATGTCTTACCACAGTTCATAATTCTTGTTTCGGGTTACCTTGATACTCACTGACCATGTCTTTAGCAAAATAGATATCCTATCTGGTGCATAGTATTCCTTAAATTAAGCTTCCTTATTCGCCGAAAAATAAGGAACAACTTACATCTCCTTTATCTTCTTTTGTGTCCTAAGACACATTTTATTAGATAAAGTCACATGCTAAAACAAGTAGGGATTGTATCATTTCATGATGCTTGAGACAAGCACGACATCCTTTCTTGTGATCCGTATTACCGTGATCAAAAGGATATATTTTACTTTTCTTAAGTCCTTCATTTCATACTGCTTTATCAACCATACCTATATGCCCGATAATACTTTTTTATTGTCTCTAATAAGCAATATATCATCTACGTACAATACAAGAAATACCACCATGTTTCTGTCACTCTTTTCAATACACAAGACACATCTGTGCATTGATTAAATCTGTATGACTAGATTACCTCATCAAAACAGATGTTTCATGTTCTTGAAAATTTCTTTAGTCCATCAAGGAACATTTTTAAGCTTACACAAAAAATGCTCTTAGCCCTTCGCAATGAATCATTCTGGTTGCTTCACTTAGATGTTTTCCTCAAGACTTCTAATCAGTAAACTTGTCTTGACATCTATTTGCTATTCCTCATATTTCATATGAGTAGCTACAGATAAAAGAGTCTGGATCCACATAGTCGTAGCTACCGGCGAACATATTATCTCATAATCGAACCCTTTCTTTCTGAGTATACCTTTTCGCAACAAGCTTTGATTCCAAGGTTTTCACCTTACTGTTTGATCCTCTTTTATTTAGTATGACCACTTCCAATGGCTTTTACACCATTTGGCGGTTCAACAAGCTCCCAGATTTGATTTTAGAATCTGTAGATCTCATCTTCTAATGAATAGATCCTAAACTATCCTAAGAGATGCACGTCACCAAGATTAAATCGTAATGACAACCTCTCATCGGGATAGTCTTTTGATCGCTTAAATCAGAATGAACTACTTCCAACATATCATTGGCTCTACACCCCTTTTCCTTAAAAGGCCTTTAATCATTTTACTTCCAAGAAAGACTCGCAAGTCTAATAGTTTCCACTTCATATAATCCCAACTGACCTTTATCTATCAACTTTTGAATCCTACTCAAGTAAAATTGATCTTGTCTTAGATGCCAAAAGTATGTCTTAGTTGCATCCATAGGATAAACATGATTTAAGAGTTTACAAATTGTCACTAACGTACCACAACAGATTATAGCTCCATTCCTCATCAGTATGACCATGTCAATTTAAATAAAATGGAGTATCCATTCGTAAATGCATAGAAACTGAAATGAAATTCTTTATATGAAAAAGTACGTACAGACAATTTCTCATAATCAAACGTTTATTCCTATCATAAGATAAATAAACATTCCCACTGCAACAGCCACTACTCTCGTAGTATTACCCATGTACATAACAATCTCATCATCACTTAGTTGCAGGCTTTTAGTGATTTCGGTATCTACACACAACGTGTTAGTAGATGCCATCACTAATCATGCTTCAACGACTAGTGAATGAGATACTAGCCTTGTTCATACCTTGATGAAAATGGCTTTCCTTCACAACATGTTTTATCAGAAGTTCCCCACCATATACAACCTCTCGTATTTCAGGTAGAACTTGCTCAAAATATCCAGGCAAGTATGGAGAATAAATTGATCTAGGTTTCCCCTTTAATTTCTACTCGAAGCATTCCCAATTCATTCATCAACTTATCCATGACCTCTTGCCTTTCTAACTCACTCAAGTATATGAAGAGTCGCATGAGACCATCATATTTCTATGAACCTCTCACCTTTCCACAAGAGACTTTGATTAATAGGCATCACAGAACATCCTTAGTAAGAACACATATGTTTTCCTAAGCAGTAAAATTTGAAACCAAGATTCTTTTCTAATCATCAAATTTTGGACCAGTAAATATAATTTCTTTTAGTTAACAATAAGTAAGATAAAAACATTTTGAAAAAAATAGAGAATCATAAATAAATACACCGATCAAATCTTCAAATTTATCCTTTTATATTGATTCCCTCAAAACAATATAAAAATAAAATTCACCAACATCTCAAGCACCGTGAGTCTGCAAGTCACGTTAGTTACCCATTAATTTCATTTGTCAACCTAACCTCTGTTGGATTGTATACTAAAAGTCTAGCTTTAGTATGAACAATGTTATAACAATTTATTTGAAATGAGAATCATATAATCAAATGATTGCGTCTTATAAATTATTTATATGTTCGATGCAATAGTCCACTTACCTTATACTGTAGATAATATGCTGTGCGACAACATGCGAAAGATCATATTATCGATTTTCTTATAAAGTATAAACAGATGCTCACAATTGAGATAGACGGGGACTCTCTATAGGGATGATTGTAGTGTGGTTTGGTATTAGCTTGTCTTAGCTATAGAATCACATTTGTGCACTTTGTATATATTGAGTAGGACCGCTTGAGATCGTTCGACTTATACTGACTTATAGGAGAACTTGATCTTAGTTATTATGGATGTTCGTGCTCTTAATCCGTATACAATAACCTCGACTCGTAAGCCAGTATGTATTTCTTTGATTCATCAATGGTGTGCTGTTGATTGTAGAAGGAATCCATCACCGTCATAGGTTGATGATGCCCCCTTGAGGAGCTCATAAGGATTATCATGTAAACCCTGCAGGTGGATTTATTCCGGCATGATAATGAGGTTGAGTGGTACTACTCTTGGATGAGATATTAATTAATGGAGTTGTCAGTAACTTAATTAATTAATGGGCATTGTATATCTTAAACATGGGAACACTGTCGGGCTCATAATAAGAAGCAGCACATAACGTAATTATGGGATTAGAACGGTAGTGCAGTAATAATATTTTAGTGGTATATATTATTTTTATTGGACTTAAGTATAAGCTTTGGGCCAAGCTTGTATACTTAAGCCCAATGGAGGCCTAACTCTAATTTCTTTTCCTGGTACCTTCTGTAGCCCATATATAAGCCATCTCAGCTGTCCGGAAACCCTAATCAATTAATAATTCACACCTAAAACGGTGAGGAGGGTGAGGGAGTAGCAGATTGAGAAGATCTCGAAGATCATCGCCCACACGACGTCGAGATTGGACTTGGGAATGCAGCAGAAGACTTGAAGGTTGTTTGCTGTAGCTGTCCACCACCTTCTACAATTTTTATAAAATCATACAGACTTAAGAATTTGACGTGTAAATACTAACGGAAAGCCATGGAAGAGAGGATCGTTTTGGCACATAGATCACTCAATTCGGTTATCGGATGAGAGAGTTATACGCAACACGGTGAGGCTACGCAGGCTGGTGGCGAGAATTCATCGTCTTCAACATACCCTGGTGAAAGGTAATATGTTTCTTGTTTTCATGCTTGCGCTGTGTGTTAGTAACGTATGGAACCCTAACGGGTCACGTTTACCAAATGATCGAAAGCCATCATCCTCATGACAAAATAATTAATAGTCAGTTCCTCTTTAGCCATGCAAATAATAGCAGTGACTCTGTTGGGGAGGATATTAATTATTTACACCTAAGTGTACACCATTATTTGATCACAAGTCCATTGCACAAGCTTATGTCCCTTACAGTTGGAGAAGTACACAGGCGCTCTGATAACTTCCTACAATCATCAATTATAAGTTTGTACTAGTGAACCGTATATAAACTCATCTGTTAGGAAGTACACAGATGTGCATCACATTAAAAACAATAATTATTTAATGAAGTCTTTACCAGTGATCCATGAATAAACTCATCCGTTAGGGAGGAAGGCCTATTGTCAACACGCAAGTTTACTAACATCACTTACAAACCAATAATGGAGGCCGCGAGAATTAATTACCAATTCTCTCTCCAACTTAGTAATTTAACACCAAGGGTTTTTACATGCATATAATATTCATAATAAAATACGCAACCTAGCATGCTCCTATTATGGCACATTAGGAAGTAAATCAAAGAGAATCATACATTGCATATATAACAATAATTAAATAATTAAATTAATTATAACAGTTATATATCAATGAATTCGATTGTTCGCCACCAAGCACGAATACGGGCAACAACCTCCAGATTATCAAAATTTTGAAAATCTCCAAATTTTCAAATTTTCGAAAATAACGATATCGAAAAGATTATCAAATTTTCAAAAAAAGTTCTAGATTATCAAATTTTCGGAACTATCAATATCGACCGTCGATATTGTCCAGATTACCGAAATCATTAATATCGACCAGATTATTAAATTTTAAAAAATTTCTAGATTATCAAAATTTTGAAATTTCCAGATTATCAAAATTTCGAAAACTCCAGATTATCAAAATTTCAAAAATTTCCAGATTATCAAATTTTCAAAAGTTCCAGATTATCAAATTTTAAAAAATATCCAGATTATCAAATTTTCGAAATTTTCAGTTTATCAAATTTTTAAATTTTCCAGATTATTAAATTTTTGAAACTTCCACATTTTCAAAATTTCAAAAATATCCAGATAATCAAATTTTCAAAATTTCCAAATTATCAAATTTTAATAAATTTCCAGATTATCAAATTTTCAAAAATTTCCAGATTATCAAATTTTCAAAATTTTCAACATTATCAAATTTTCAAAATTTCCAAATTATCAAATTCTCAAAATTTTCCAGGTTATCAAATTTTCAAAATTTCAAGTTTATCAAATTTTCAAAAATTTCCAGATTATCAGATTTTCGAAGAATGCCGTCAAACGTATAGAGTATTCAATAAGAAACAATAATTTCTAAACTCTAGTCCACGTTTGACACATGTATATGGTATCTGAATAGGGTATACTAGCATAACATGAATACTTAAACCCTTTCACATTTTGACATAAACCCTAGCCTATTGTTTCACGTTTCACCACAAAATCAAAGCTCTGATACCAATTGTTGGCGTTCGATCGTTTGGTTAACATGAACAATTAGAGTTCCATATGTTTCTAATAATAAGTGGAAGCAAGAAAAAAAGAAACATATTACCTTTCACCAGGGTATGTTGGAGAAGATGAAATCTCTCCGATAGCCTGCACACTCTCACCGTTTTGGGCATAACTCTCTCGTCTGATCTCCGATTTGAGTGATCTACACTCCAAAATGATCTTCTCTTCAGTCATTTACTGATAATATATCACAAGAACATTTTTGAGGTCTATATGATTTTATAAAAATTATGCAAGTTGACGGACAGCAGCAGCAAACAACCTTCATGTCTTCTGCTGTATTCCCAACTCCAATCTCGAAGTCGTGTGGGCGACGATCTTCGAGATCTTCTCAATCTGCTGTTCCCTAACCCTCCTTAGAATGTTAGGTGTGAATTAATTTTCAGTTACATTAAAGTTTTGGGACAGCTGAAATGACTTATATATGGGCTACAACAGGGACCAGGAGGAGAAATTAGAGTTGGGCCTCCATTGGGCTTAAGTATCCAAGCTTAGCCCAAAGCTTATACCTAAGTCCAATAATAATAATATATGCCACTAAAATATTATTACTGCACTACTGTTCTAATCTCATAATTACGTTATGGGCTCCTTCTTATTATGAGCCTGTTAGTCTCCCCATGTTTAAGATAAATAATGCCCATTAATTAATTAAGTTACTGATAACTCCATTAATTAATATCTCATTCGAGAGTAGTACCACTCAACCTCATTATCATGCTGGAATACATCCACCTACAGGGTTTACATGATAATCCTTATGTGCTCCTCTAGGGGACATCATCAACCTATTTCGGACACGGATTCCTTCTACAATCAACAGCACACCATAGAGACTGCACTATTTCCCAACTCACCGAGTTTTTTTATTTTAATAACATGTAAATCTCACCCATTGATGAATCAAAGAAATACATACTACCTTTTGTATCGATGTTATTGTATAGGGATTAAGAGCACGAACATCCATAATAACAGAGATCAAGTTCTTCTATAAGTCAGTATAAGTCGAACGATCTAAAGTGGTCCTGCTCAATACACAGAAAGCATACTAATGTGATTCTATAGTCAAGAAACTAATACCAAATCACACTACAACCATCCCAATAGAGAGTCCCCGTCTATCTCGATTGTGAGCATCTATTTATACTTTATAAGGGAACCGATAATATGATCTTTTGCGTGTTGTCATACAACATATTATCTACAGTATAAAGTAAGTGGATTATTGCATCGTACATATAAATAAATTATAAGACACAATCATTTGATCATATGATTCTCAATTAAAATAAATTGTTAAAACATTGTTCATACAAAAATCTAGACTTTTAGTATACAATCCAACAATGGGTCCCTTCATCGTTCCATTTAGGATTAGGAATTGGCTTAATCGGACATGTTTTTACCCCACATCTCTCGTTATTTTTGGGACCCTATTCACCTCTTTGAGCTTCTATTGAATCGAGATATCAAATAGGTTTGATTGGCCATCTTTTTGATATATACAATATATACATAAGGCATTCTCCGGATAATTCAAATCGAAGCAATTGGATGTCCAACTTGGGCCTATATGATCGATCGATAGAAATACTCCACCCTTGTCGTATATTCCATACATCACACTAGATAGATATCATATTCATGGAATAGGATGCACTTTCAAGATGCCTTGGTGGTGAAATGGTAGACATGCGAGACTCAAAATCTCGTTCTAAAGAGCATGGAGGTTCGAGTCCTCTTCAAGGCATAATATTGAGAATGCTCATTGAATAAGCAATTCAATAAGAGAGCTCGGATCGAATCCTTATTGATATACCGACCTGCACCCACCCCAGAATATATGATTCAATAGAATCAAACAAGGGTAGATTAGAAACCTCTGGTAAAATGTCCGCCCGTCACCCAGTGGATAAAGTACATTACATAGTCCAAGGATTGACGACTTACCCATTCAGTGACTTTGGCACTAGACGTTCCCCAAAGGAGTACTGTCGGGTCGGGTCAATTCAATAATAGATGCCTGTTGACATTCCACCCTTCCTTCTCCTTTTAGGACCTATTCGAAAGAGAATCCAGTCCTTCTTTGTCGTGAATATCTGCACTGGTTGTTTGTTGTACAAGAATTCTTATCTGAGCTGTTCATTCCATCCATACCATAGTGTTTTGATCTAAGATTTCAATTCTTTCGTGTTTCAGCAGTAACACATTGTTCCATGGAGCTAAGGTCCAAAATATGGAAGAAAGAAGCGTTTCCACCACTCTACCACCTAGTCAATTTTGTTCCGCTAAATCTCTCTTTTCACGTGCAATCGAATCCCCAACCACGGAAGTTTGAGACTCACTTTGCACCCAAGACCATAGCATATATCTTTCATCAAAATATCTTAAGACAAGATCTGCCGTGCCAAAGCATCTTTCTCTCGACTGGCCAGCCGACGGGCGAGGTCAGCTCATATCTCTAGAATGATCTATTCACGACCAGGAGCTTTACCACTACATTAGTCAAACCTCAATGGAAGGTCGGTGGCATGTAGAAACCCACTATTGAGTATTCTGGCTTTTTCTTATTTATAGGCGCGGCCACATATCACAAAAATCCATCACCAGATGGAGTTGTCAACCATAACAAAAAAGGAAGGAGCCATCCTTGTTGTGAAGTCTAATTGCTAAGATCAGAAGGCTTTGCTTACACACCAGACCAGTGGAAGCATTTTCATTTTAAGCCGGGTGTAGTAAAAATGGTTGGTTTAGATCGAAACCTCCTGGAGGGTTTCACGCCATCATGTGATAGCTAGAGTCAAGAAGGACTAGTGAAAACAACAAGAGGCGCCCAAAATTGCCGAGTGACGAAAGGAAGAAGTGGATCCACTTTGCAAGTAGCATGGAATTGAGCGGAACTTTCTCAATTTCAAAGCAACAACTCATTTTTCTTTTGGAGCTGACGTAACAAACTATGCCAGCCTCCCAACACAGCAAACATAAATTTGATCCGAATAAAATAAAGAAAAGGAAGTTTCATTATGGTGGTATACCAGCCGCCTGTTCTTCCACTTCTAGTTCCAATCAAAACATATATATCTGTAAAAACATTTGTATGTATACCCACTTCAGTCGTGCTCGTCCCTTCTCGAAAGTATCTTTTTTCTGGAAACATGTTCAACAAGAAATTATTATGTTCCCGATTCTTCATCCACCGATGCAGAAAATACTCTAGTTTTCCGTTCTCATATGAGGTTGGAAAGTGGATTGGCAACAGGTCGGCACAAAGTGATTCATCATGCTCAAAGATGTGCCGATTGTTCGTTAGGGACGGTTTATAGATCAAAAAATTCCCACAAATTGAATGAAAAGTGGGTCCATGTAAATGATCGAGACCTCGCAAAGAACAACGCTCCTTCTCCCAAAGGCAATCATTGAGTGAACTATATCTTCTTTATGTTAGTTGACCTAAGTCGCACACTGACTGCTGGGGTGGGGCTCAGCCTTCGAACCGTTCATGGGACAAGTTTCTGCCTAATACAGCTCGTGCCAAAGACCGGGGAAAGTTTAGGAGAGATGGAGAAAGCTGGCAGCTACCGTCGGGGCGGGGATAGCTTGCTTCATCACAAGCTTATCCCCCATAGAAAATCGACCTTGTTGCGCTAGCATTTCGCGTTCTTTCTATTCCATCCCATTACATTCCGGTTCCGGGGTAGGCTAATAATAAGAATCTAAGAAGTCGTCATCTGACCAATCAGCTCGGACACCAGACCACCCGTGCTGGCCCATTTTGTCTCGCCCTAAATAGAATGGCTCTATTAGTTGCGATGTGCCTTGAGTCCCCACGTCTGCTTTTCTCCGCATGAAACCAAAGAAGTTGCTTTGCTAACACAACGGGCGTCCCTTTCACTCTACTATGCTGACCCCGGCCTGGGCCAACATTTTGGGATGCCTGTTCCCATTGCACTCACAGCCCGGCTGGCCTATCGGCAATTGTGGGAATTCTCCCATTCCCTAGTCAAAGACTTAGTTGGATTCGGGATCTACTCTACGAGGAGCTGTATGGACATAGATGATATCATCACGACCTCTCTTTTTGTACCGCTAGGAATGCTTAACGCCATTTCGTCAACTGGTATTACTTGCGCTTTCGTGTCTTTCAGTGTGGTCAGCAATGAGTGTTTCCAAGCAGCGAAGCGTATTCCCATTCGCATTAGTTCATCCAAAGTTCTTTACCCGTATCCACAAATTATTGAATAAGCAATCCTCCTATCAAGGTTAAGGAGTCAGCTGAGCATCTCTGTGGCGGGATTGAATACCCGGATTAATCAGAGTTCACGCTACCCACCCAGAACAAATAGGAGGCGTGGGCCACAGGTCGCACATAAGTCGCCGGGTCGCACGATAGAAGAACACCCAACATAAAGATTCACACTCCTCCATGTGAAATATTCATCTTTATTGGAGCTTTTTGGTAGTTGTCGTGACCAACAGCCATCAGCTGTCGGCTCTTTCGTAGGGTGAGAGCTTCAAGCCCGATTTCTAGTGGCGTATTTCCCATACAAGCACTGCACGATAAAGGGGGGGCGGGGAAAGCTACAGGCCGAAAAGCTTCTACCCTTCTTTCTATTTCTAAATGGGGTTGCTCGGGACACCTCATCTTCTCATTTCTATTCCCGTTTGGCCGAAGTGTTTGGCCTTTCCTTCTTCATGCCCGCTCACGCTTCGCTAACCTATCGCGTTGTAAAAAGAAGAAGGTATGAAAGAATAGTAAACCGATCACACCGTAGAAAGATTCTAAATATGAGTTGTCCCCCTTGGATTCGAGAAGAAGGAAATGAAGAATGGGAACGAAACGAAATAGGGCGTTTCTAGCACTAGTTTTGGATTAGCTTCTCCCAATTATGTCTGGTAATAGAATAGGACGGCTTGCTCTGACCAAGACTCTACTTTTTGCTCTGTCTATGGAGCATTTGAATTTTCTTGAATGTAGATAGATCAAAAGAGGGAATGAAGGGATAGGAATAGGAATTAGAGTACCATTGGAAAAAGGGGAACCTATTGGAACATCTATACTGACGAACCATTTCAATAGTACGGGTGCTGCCATGCCACAAGTCATGACCATGGAAGTAATTAAAAAGAAAAAGTTATGTAGTTGGACCATATGTTCTATCCCTTAGAGTTTTGCTTCTCTAGAGAAGATGAGAGGCATAAAATAAAGAGAGATTGTATTTGAGTCATTTACCTTGGTTTTTCCAAGAATAAAATATGGGAGTCAAAGACCTTCTCAAGCTCTCTTTCAAACATACACGGAACACGAACTTAATCTAAACGGAGATGGAGGTGAATGAAGTGAAGCTTTTCAAAATAATTCCATCTTCAAGAGAGCTGAGATAGGTAAGGAATTACTATTGATGCGATTCGTTGTTCCCTTACGATGCTTCGTGAAACTTGTGGTGCCAGAGCATGGTAAACAGGCAGTTACTGAGCAACCTGAGCATCTCACCTGGATGCTACGTACGAGTTTATTGATTTGGGATCTCTTGAGCAAAATTCTTAGGACAACTCTTCCAACTATGACTTTCACTTTTTCTTTGTTTTTCTACTAGTGCAGATGGAATTTTCTATGCCGAACTAGATCGATATGAAAGAAAAATGACCTTCTATATTTACTCGGTATATCAGATGCAACTTGATTCACCTGGTTTTGCAATTTCTTTAGAAGAGTCATCCGTCTGGTCTAGCAGGCTAACTCATTGATACACTCAAACTTATTCTTGAGGAGTCTAGAGTTCAAGGGAATGCAACTGATAAACCAGAATCAAGAAGCGAGCTGAGGACAGTGAGCGAGTGATGGTGTAGTACTTCACTAGGAAAAGATGGAGTTTGAACAAAGGTTGTACGAAATAGAGTTAGCCAGATAGATATAGTATTACATTTTTTCATTAAGAAAAGAAATGTTCTTGGTAAATGCAGGACTTGTGACCCCCAGAATTTGTATGCAAGATGATCCTACAGGAGTGCCAATCAACCGAGCCACCAAGTTTGAGAGTAAAGAAAGTGGGATCCACAGATGTAGTGGCAGTTGAATTGCTTTTTCTTCTTCTTCCACGAAGATTTAGACAAAACCAAACTTAGATGGAACTGAACAAGATTTCGCGAACGAATACAAAGGTCAAAGGCTTTATGATTGAGAAAGTCAAATGAGCAATAGCCATCGCAGGTTTCATTATTTTTTTCAATTCCAAAGCCTAGCATCTCCTGTAACACTCTATCACCTTAATCCATTCTTTTTTTGAGGGTCTCGCACTAGAGAAGATACTAAAGAAGAAAGAAAGAAACAAGATAAGTGTTTTGACAAATATGTCTTGAATAAATGCTTCGTGCACTCTTTAGAGAATGAAACAAGAAGATTAGTTCATAGTCAATCCATGGACCTCCCATAGACCTATAATTAGTCTTTCTTTATCTGAAAGAGGAAGCTTCCGGACCACCTTTTCCAGCCAGATAGCAAGCGATCACTCACCAATGAACACTAACTGAAAGCGGCCAGGAATGAGTACCTATACGTTACGGGAATCAAACCCGTTTCTTCGACATGCAAAGACGATGTCCTAAACACTGGACGAATGGGACCAAAAAAACATTCTTCATATACCTCTGCTCCGAGAATAGAAGTGGTTCATTTTGTTTCTATATGCAATTCAAGATTTCGTTAATACTTCAATTTTTCATCGTATGGCCTCGGGCAGCTTGACAAAATATTACAACTCTGTATTTATGGTCTCTGACACGGATATAATTTCAGCGCATCTGGTCAACTATTAATCATAATTCTTCTCTGATCAGGATCATCGCAATTCTATGGACTACTCTATTATTTAATAGGTAATCCCGTCGATTGTGATGTCGGAAGACAATACAGAGTTAATCTGCATCCGATTCCATCGACTGTAAATGAAGGATGGATAGGCCCCGGTTCCTAGGGTTAAGGTATTCCCTATTATGAGCCTACTTAGATCAGAACTAAACTAGTTGATTCTCTTTCGCCTATCGCGGCCGGCCGACTTTAAGCAACCTTCACATTTCCTGCTGAGATCCCAAATCTCCAAGTGGGCCCTCTTGGCCACCCACGACCTTGGCTTTTTAGAGAATCCCGTTCCTGGTCATAGGACTTATAGCTCGGTAGTCCACCGGGTCGACTTCTTTATTCTTCCAGTTTTGAGTGTCTTCTTGGATAATTATAGCGGCCCATAGGCGCAAGGTGTACCTTGTGGGGGGGCAGCGGTCCTATGGACATAGTCCTTTCAGGCAGTGGCCGTTTAGTCCATGGTCCATTGGATGGTCGGTGCAAGGCCAGAAATTGGAACACATTGATTCTACTTGTTCCCGTCCTTCGCTTTAGGGCCCTTCCCTCAGTGTGGTTAGTAGTACTCCATACTGTCGGGCAGCGAAGCTTACACTTGTTCACCAATTTTGACGGTTCACCTGGGTCTCTTTACTCCTCCCTTTTCTGCACACTGGTAGGGGTCCGAACCCCCACAAAGGGGGAGGGAGTCGACTGAACATCTCAGCCATTGGCGGGAATTTTACCCACATCCGATCCCCAATTCTTGTTCACCTCGGGTGATCGTGTTGGGTGAATTGTGACCTCGTACGATTGTGTCGGGTGAGCAAGAGCCGCTTCATCACAGTACTTACTTATGGCTAACAGGTCACACTTTTGCGAAGTATCCTACAAAGAGACTCCCAAGAGCCAGAAGTATTAAAGCAATGGCCATAAGAATGGGCGCATCATGACATCGTAAGATGTCTCGCCCGAATGAATTAGTTGGTACTAGAAATGTTAGAAAAATTGAACGAAAAGAGTAATAAGAAGTGAAAAGGACAGAGACACTTCCCAACCAAAAAGCAAAGTTCCCACGGACGGTAGGCTTAGTGTAAGCGAGCTCTAAGATCACATCTTCGGAATAAAATCTTGTTAGAAAAGAAAATCAAATTAGGGATAAGCTGTCCATTAGCATCATGGCATATGTAAAAGGGAACGAGAAGGCAAGCCCCCTATCTTTCTCTTATCTTGCTCATCCGACATGGCATGAATCACCGAACCTACACTCAAGAATAGTAATGCTTTGAAAAAGGCGTGATTCATTAAGTGAAAGATGTTAACCGAATAGTTAAAGATGCCGCAAGAAAAGATCATTTAGCCTAATTGACTGCAAGTTGAATAAGTTATGACCCTCTTTAGATCGTTCTGTAATATTCTAGTGGTTGCCACAAGGAATGACATCATTGCTCCTGCAAAAGTAATAACAATCAAAGCCGTAGGCGGGTATTCAAATAAAGGGGAACACCTTGCTATCATGAAAACGCCAGCTGTTACCACAGTAGCTGCATGAATCAAAGCGGATACTGGAGTGGGACCCTCCGTAGCATCGGGTGACCAAGTATGCGATCATATCTGTGCAGATTTCCCAGCAGCACCAACAAGAAGTAAAATAAAAATAAGAGTTATGGCATTCAATCTAATATTTCAAGAAATCCAAGAATTTATGGGGGTTATAGCACAAGCAAATGGTTCAAAAGTCTACTATTTGAAAGAGAGTAAAACAACCCGAAATCCCAGGAGGTAATCCAAAATCACCTACTCGATTGACAAGCATAGCTTTGATAACTGCTTTATCTGCCTGAAATCGTGTAAACAAGAAATGTATTAACAAATATGAAGCAAGACCTACTCCATCCCATCCCAGGAATAATTGAAGAGAGTCATCTCCAGTCACCAACATTGGCATAAAAAAAGTATAAATGGTTAAATAACATATAAATCGAGGGCTATGCGGATCCTCAGACATATATGAAATAGAATAAAGATGGACCAAGCTACTTATGAATGTGACCACAATTAACATCACTACGGTCGGGCTAATGAACACGGGTTCAGAAGTGAATTACGAGTCAAACCAATCTGCAAATCGAACGAGCTTCCCTTGCATGCAATGATGTGGTGATCCTCTCATTTGAATTCAGTGCTCTCTAAACCGTGTGGGAAGGTTTGCCTTAACACGGCTCACCAACTTGATCTTTCGCGGGAACCTATGTCCGAATAGGCCTGGAAAAAAAGTTTGATGTCCGAATAACATAATCGATTACCTTTGCCATCAAGTGGACGACATATGCCGTGCTTAGGCCCCTTCTCCCCTTCCAACATTAAAGAGTTTGATGTCTGCCTTAGTAGTCTCAAATAAGGCATGTAGGCCTGCCCCTTTTTTGATTTTGATTATGTGATTCACTACCGAAACAAAGAAAAATATCGATCAAGAAAAGGGAGGGGTACTACGAGCCCTCTGCCCCATGCATCTAACCAGCTCGTGCGGTTCACCGGTTCCACCGACTAGACCCAACGAGTGATTCACTCGATGTAGAGGTGCGCTTGAAGTGGGGGTGTGCTGTCCCTATTGGGCTAGGCCCTTCCCCATAAGGCCCCACCGTCGGGGCATAAGCATCCTTTTGCTACCCATATGCGAGGAGACTCTGTCTGTCGGAGATTTGAGATAAAAGGACATCGTTGGCTAAGGAAGTCCATTATTGAGATAAATGGTGATCTCGTCTTGCTTGTTTGGAAAGAGGAAGCTTTCGAACCAACTTTTCTAGCAAGATAGCGAGCGATCACTCAGCAATGAACACTAACTGAAAGCGGCCGGGAATGAGTACATATCCCTTATGGGAATCGAACCCGTATCTTCGACAAGAAAAGATGATGTCCTAACCACTGGACGAAAGGGACCAAAAAGTCATTCTTAATATACCTCAGCTCCGAGAATAGAAGTGGTTCATTTATTTCTATACGCAATTCAAGATTTCTTTAATACTTCATTTTTTCATCACATGGCCTTGGGCATCTCGACACAGCATTACAACTCTCTGTATTAATGGTCTCTGACAAGAATATAATTTCAGCGCATCTGGTAAACTATTATTCATAATTCTTCTCTGATCAGGTTCAGTCCAATTCTATGGACTACTCTATTATTGAACAGGTAATCCCGTCGGTTGTGATGCCATAAAACAACACAGAGTTAATCTGCATTCCGATTCCATCGACAACAAACGAAGGATGGACAGGCTCCGATTCCCAGGGTTAGAGTATTCCCTATTGTGAGCCTACTCAGATCAGAACTAAACTAGTTGATTCTCTTTCGCCTATCGCGGCCGGCTTTAAGTAACCTTCGCATTTCCTGCTGAGATCCCAAGTCTCCAAGTGGGCCCTCTTGGCCACCCACGACCTTGGTTTTTTAGAGAATCCCGCTCCTTTGTCGTAGGACTTGCAGCTCAGCAGTCCACCCGGTAGGCTTCTTTATCCTTCCAGTTTCGAGTGTCTTCTTGGATAGTTATAGCGGCCCATAGGTGCAAGATGTACCTTGTGGAGGGGCGGCGGTTCCTTGGACATAGTCCTTTCAGGCAGTGACCGTTTAGTCCATTGTCCATTGGATGGTCGGTGGAAGGCCAAAAATTGGAACACATTGATTCTGCTCGTTCCTGTCTTTTGCTTCAGGGCCTGTCCCTCGGTATGGTCAGTACTCCATACTATCAGGTAGTGAAGCTTACACTTATTCACTAATTATGACGGTTCACCAGGGCCTCTTTCATCCTCCTTTTTTTGCTCACTGGTAAGGCTCTAGACCCCCACAAAGGGGGAGGGAGTCGACTGAACATCTCAGCCATTGGCGGGAATTTTGCCCGCATCCGATCCCCAATACTTGTTCACCCCAGATGATCATGTTTGGTGAATTGTAACCTCATACGATCGTGCCGGGTGAACAAGAGCCGCTTCGTCACAGTACATACTTATGGGCTAACAAGTCACACTTTGGCGAAGTATCCTACAAAGGGACTCCAGAGAGCTAGAAGAATTAAAGGAATGGCCATAGGAATGGGCGCATCATGACATCATAAGATGTCTCGCCCGAATGAATTAGTTGGTACTAAAAATATTAGAAAAAGTGAACGAAAAGAGTAATAAGAACTGAAAAGGACAGAGACACTTCCCACCCAGAAAGCAAAGTTCCTACTGATGGTATACTTAGTGTATGCGAGCTCTAAGTTCACATCTTTGGAATAAAATCCAATTGGAAAAGGAAATCCAATTAGGGATAAGCTGCCCATGAGCATCATGGCATAGATAAAAGGGAACGAGGAGGCAAGCCCCCCATTTCTGCATATCTTGCTCATCCGACATGGCATGAATCAACGAACCTGCACTCAAGAATAGTAATGCTTTGAAAAAGGCGTGATTCATTAAGTTAAAGACGCTAACCGAATTGTTGGAGATGCCGCAAGCAAAGATCATATAGCCTAATTGACTACAAGTTGAATAAGTTATGACCCTCTTTAGATCGTTCGGTAATATTCCAGTGGTTGCCGCAAGGAATGACGTCATCGCTCCTGCAAAAGTAATAACAATCAAAGCTGTTGGTAGGTATTCAAATAAAGGGGAGCACCTTGCTATCATGAAAACTCCAGTTGTTACCATTGTAGCTGCATAAATCAAAGCGGATACTGGATTGGGACCCTCCATAGTATCGGGTGACCAAGTATGTGATCCTATCTGTGCAGATTTCCTAACAGCACCAATAAGAAGTAAAATACGAATAAGAGTTATGGCATTCAATCTCATATTGCAAGAAATCCAAGAATTTCTGGGGGCACTAGCACAAGCAAAAATGGTTGAAAAGTCTACTGTTTGAAAGAGAGTAAAACAACCCAAAATCCCAAGAGCTAATCCAAAATCACCTACTCGATTGACAAACATAGCTTTGATAGCTGCTTTATCTGCCTAAAGTTGTGTAAACCAGAAATGAATTAGCAAATATGAAGCAAGACCTACTCCCTCGCATCCCAGGAATAATTGAAGAGAGTTATCTCCAGTCACCAACATTGGCATAAAAAAGTTGAAATGGATAAATAACACATAAATCGAGGGCTATGCGGATCCTCAGATATATATATGAAATAGATTAAAATGGACCAAGCTACTTATGAATGTAACCACAATTAACATCACTACAGTCGGGCGATCGAACACGGGGTCAGAAGTGAATTACGAGTCAGACCAATCTACAAATCGAGCGAGCTCCCCTTGCATGCAATGATGTGTTGGTGAACTTCTCATTTGAATTCAGTGCTCTCCGAACTGTGCGGGAAGGTTTCCCTTCACAGGGCTCACCAACTTGATCTTCCGCGGGAACAGTATGTCTGAACAAGCTTGGAAAAGAAAGTCAACCTAACTGGTTACCTTTGCCACTCAAGTGGACGACATCTATCGTTCTTAGGCCCCTTCTCCCCTTCCTGCATGAAAGAGTCCGCCGTCTACCTTAGTAGTCTCAAATAAGGCATGCAGGCCTGCCGCTTTATTGAGTTTGACTAGGTGATTCACTACCGAAGCGAAGAAAATGATCGATCAAGAAAAGGGAGGGGGTACTACGAGCCCTCTGCCCCACGCATCTAACCAGCTCGCGTGGTTCACTGGTTCCACCGACTAGACCCAACGAGTGATTCAGTCGATACAGAGGTGCGCTTAAAGTAAGGGGTCTGTTGTCCCTCTTGGGCTGGGCCCTTCCCCATAAGGCCTCACCGTCAGGGCATAAGCGCCATCTTGCTTCCCATATGCGAGGCACCATCTTAGCCTTCCCTGAATAGCAAGCACTAGCTCCCGAGGAGGGGCAAAAACACGAGGACGGGCAAAAATACGATAAGTAGATTCATAATTTTGAGTATGATCAGACAACAAAAAATCAGATAATGATGGAATGGCCTGTGATTGAGTAATAGATTGATCGATGTCTGGAGAATGCTCGATCTAAGAAATGAGTCACAAGGTGAATTGTTAGCCCCAACAAAGAATTTATCGAAACATCTTCTCTTATATACGCTATTTGGCTTGTTAGGATAGCAAGCATGAAAGTTTGTAGGTCAGATGGTTTTCCCTTCTTCTCAACAGAATCCGATAGACAAAAAAGAATCGAAAGCAGTCCTTTACGTATTGTCTTCTTTATTGCGTTTGATGCCTTTCTCCCATACCCCAATCCCTAGCTAGCAGCAATTAAATTTCCTTCATGAAAAGGGATTGGTGTCACCATGCTTAACACATGTGAATTGGAAATGGGTTGGATGCTTCCTCAACAACGTTTAGGGAGCTAAGACCAAGAGCTGTCAGTGTACCATCGCTAACGGGAGCAATTCTAGAAGAAAAGACGAATCAACTATTCATGAAGACACTGTTTACGCTTTATCTATCGGGCTTACCCCTGTTGTTGTGGAATAAGAATTCTTGGAAGAAGCAACTGTCTTCCTTTATGGACGAAGAGGAAAGAGCAATTGTTTGGATAACCACCACTCCTAACTCCGAATATGGTAGCTAAGGAGCTAATGTAGCTAAACCAATAGTTTAGTCCTTTCCTTCAACTTTGAAGCTATGGCTGCTATTATAGCTGAAGGAAAGGTGTAAGCCGGATGAGCTACATTAAATAGGTATTCTCGTTGCAGGGACACCCGGAGAAAATGTGCAGCGAACGACCCCTTTCAGATGGTTCATAGGGTCTCTCCTTTCTGCCTCTATGAGGGATAACCGGTATCGAGCAAACCTCCTAACATCAGAATGGATGGATTTATGACCTGTCCACACAGACGACTAGAAGATGGAAGAATCTTTTCCTTCTACTACGAAATTTCCTTCTTTTTTCATCTGTTGCTATCCGCCCACGTACACGGAGAGATCAAAGGGAGTGTTGCCCAAAAGTCATTCTCTTCATTGACTAACACCTTGATTCCAAGGAATATAGGTGGCCAAAGGGGATCTATTATGAAATCGAGTGTAGACTACGGACCGCTTGCCACTAAATCGCCAACAGCTTTGGTATCGTGAAAGATGGAATGACACTCTCCACATGCTCGTATGCAAGAAGTAGACTATACAAAATCAAAATCCACTCAATGCCCAGAATACGTGATGAGCGATTTCTCAACACAAAATTAATCCTCAAGTATGAAGGATACCAATTGTAGCTTCGAAGGTGACCAAGTTATATATCGAACCCAAGTGATGGATAAATATTAATTTAATTATATTCTAGTAAACTAAGACTATGTTGGAAATATAATGGTTGTAATATTGAAATTAAGTAACAACTATAAATTAAATAACAAGTAAATATAACAAGAAGAAGAGATAAGTGAGTTGTGATCAAGTAAGATAGTAGGTAGTTCGTCAGGTCATCCAGCTCCACTTATTAATTCATCTTTTGTGTGACGGTGCCCGACTCTGCCGTCTGGTTTATGGATGCATCACTAAACCATGCAAATTCACTCTATAGACACAAGTAAATATGCGAATGACACGTGTGAATATCCTTAGAGCAAGAGATATAATTCACCCCCCTTTCTAGGTACTATCATAATCAATTATTTCCCGTGCACTTAGTACTCTAACCAGATTTGATCTCTCTTTATAGGTACTATGAAATTATACTCTTTATCCTACTTATTAACCCGAATATAATTCAATTAACAAGTATTCATATAAGATAGTTCTAATAAAACTTCGGAATCCCTTCACTTAGAATTATAACATAAAACCCTGCTCAGCAGTGAACTCACTCAACCAATAACCACGTTATGTATTCAGACTCTACACAACAATTATTGATGCACAAAACGACCGTGAGTATGGATTAAAAATGCGCAATCTTATATAAAATAAACCACAAGTGGTGTTGTACGGAGTTTACACACGAAAGACAAATTAACGAATGAAACCTTCATAGGCCTAGAACTACCGAAGCGGCTCTAGCCCATGATTGATCTAAGAAAAATCATGGTTAGTTGGACCAATCTTACTTGAATCTCCAGTGGAACCTCTGTCACAGCCCCTCCGGATGACGAACGATCGATCTCCTTCAAACTCTACGTCTCCACGTCTTCTTGTATGATAGATGATGTCTCCACTGTTTCATAAGCCTTCTTTTATACTTTTAATTACATCTCCTAGGCTTGGAATAGGCTTTTAAGTGATCACACGCATTGATGGTATAAAAATACGGATATGGTAAGTTCCCGAGCCTCAATTAGACTTCAGCAATGGTCGAATTGACCCCTCCAAGTCGAATCGCAGATCGAATCAGCACACTGTAAGTCCCAGGTGCTCGATTCGACCAACTGCCCTGGTCGAATCAAACTGATGAGGTTGAATCGGCATCTCCGCCAATCGATTCGACCTCGATTCGACCTGATGCCCAGGTCGATCGCCCCTGTCATGGTCGAATCCACCTTCTGCTCATGTGTGCTGCCAATTTGACCTGAAGGGCTAGTCAAATTGATCTGCTTTAGGTCAAATTGCACTCCTGCTTCGTCCAACGGATGGGTTCGACTTCCTTTCTTCAGTTTTCAACACTTTCACTTCGATTTCCTTCGAAAAACCACTTAAATAGCTCCAACAACACCTGATTCGTGACTTCATACAATATATATCAGTTTACAACCAATTTCATCCTTCAAACACTCCATAATAGCACAAATTCAGGAGCAAGATTCGTGAATTAACACAATCATCAACACGTCGTTTTAACCCTGCCGATTATCCATGGCCTAAAAACAAACCATGTAGGTGGGTCATAAAGGTGGCTCAAATGGTGCTATTTTTGAATCTTTCCTTTGACTACTATAATGAAAATGAATCTAGCCTACTAAAATCAGTCTCCTTTTACTCCTAGTATATGGATTAGTACTCGCTAGCTTTAAGCTTAAGTCAATATATTAGTACAAGGTTTGCTGCAATTCCTCAATCCTAACGAAGTAGTTCTTCTAGAATCCAATGAACAACGATTACTTAGGATCAGTTTGCAAAATTAACGCACCTCAGACCTAGAATGTCCAGTTCGAGTTATGGCCAGCTACGGGTCTTATAAAGAGTACTATCCCATAATGGAGTATTTGCGAACTTTCCACATCCTGTGTATATTCATTGAATTCAACTACAACAGATGAAGTGGTAAGCCTGCTTATCCATTTCTCTTATTATCTTAAGTGATAGCAGACTTTTCAGCTCACACATAACATAAAGGCCATCCTTGAGTTCGCTTCTAAACGAAGACGTGTGTCCAACTATAAGGGCACACTCTATTTCCCCTCTATGTGATCATTCTCCCAAATCGTGAATTCTCATTTCTAAACACTAAACATAAGCAATTACTTATTTTGGGTGGAAAGAAATTTCATATTCAATTCCTGGAATCAGCGGCATAATTAGAATGATGGTCGTTCGTTATATCATCTTGATTCAACTATTGATATAGCTTATCAATATTTACCAAATCATGAAATGAAATGGAAAGGGGTGAGGCGGAATGCTTACCAACTGCTTAGGAAAGCCTTCCACAATGACAGTGGGATTGGCCTAATAAGGAAAGCCTGACACGAGGAGAAGTACGAAGTTAGATGCAATTGGAAAGAATGCTTTGTGTATCATCCTTCCTTAGGCGGATGTCCCACTACACTGCTGGAAATTGATTCTGACTCGGTGTCAGTAGTTGACGCCAAGCACCTTTTCTTTCCTATTGCTTACTTACCACCCTGTCTTAGCTGACTAGCTATGAAATCAAGGGATTGGAGCTCTTCTGTTGGCTTCTGTTTATCAAGTTTCTTAGCGCCACATGGATTAAGAAGACCGCGGTCAGTCCTCTACTATGCTGTAAGTTCTGGGTGATGTGTCTTCGGTAGGGTGTGACTCTCTCTTAGCTGGAGGTTGAGCACAGGTAGTCACGTGCATACTTGAATTCTTCACTGTAATATACGCCTATAAATTAACCTGTTGGAAAGATTAATGTATTATTGTTGCTGTATCTAACTCAGGATTCAATTCATTAGTGAAAGTCTCTTCTTCAGCTAGAATGATTGGAACTGTTTGCTGCGTTGCCAAGGACTGCGCTCTGTAGGGATACTCAGTCTTCTTTTTAGCAGGTGTTATGACTCTTCTTCCTTTCCATGAGTCTTAAGTAAGAAAAGAACCATTAGTTGGTCGCTGGTGTTATGGTAATGGTGACTATCAGCTTCAGCGTAGTAGTTCTCAAGTGTAGGAGGTGATTTTAGCTTTGGAAAGAGTACGCTATCCCGAAACCAGAGACTTTAGGCAAGGTACGAAGTTATATCAAGTCATCAATGCTATCACCTCAACCAATGTTCTTTTGGCACATCCTTGGCTGCACGAGCACAAAGTAGTATCGTATGGATCCTTTTATGACTAACGTTAGGGCGACCGGTAACTGCCTAGAATGGAACTGAACAAGAAAGACATGTATCCATTTGTTATCCCTCAAGGACAAAAACACATTCACCGGATGACCTATCAAAGAAAGATAGGGAATCTCTTATATAGACAGGCTCCCTAGGGCCATCAAAGCAACTCTAATTGGATCGAAGAGATAACCAAGGGAAGATGAACTGGCTTCTAAGGGGCCCGCCCTTCCCCCTCTCCCTTTCCTTTTCGTTATTTATATCATAAGCGAGTAGCTGCACACCTGCCTGTTGGATTACTTGATACAGCTTGAGATACTCTTTCAAACGGGCTTGCCTTGGCACGGCTCTAAAGGCTTTAGCTTTCCTCCCTAGCTTGACTGAGCTCCCCCTTTCCCGCTGCTTTCAAACATAACTTGACTTTGCTTTCTAAATAGAAATCCATTTGGAACTATCTTACTAGCTAGCTAGTGCTTTTTTTTCGATGATCCTTGTCCTGCACTCTCTAAATGGGACAACAAAAAGCGTATGCTAAACGGAAACAAAAAAAGACAGATTCTATCTCTTATGGCCTTTCCGGGAATCCACAAGGGGAGACAGACAGGAAACTAGATCCCTAACTGGCCGAAAAGAGGCTATTCAGAGTGCTTTACAGATCCAGGCACGACTTCCAATTGGGTGGGCAAAGACTCAATGCTACTACTGCTTATCCGTAAATAACTACTGTTACAGGGACAGAAAAGACTCCTAAAAGGGGAACCCTATTAGGATCCAATTCCTACACTGCGTATACTGTACCAAGAAAGGTACTTCATGTAAGGTAACTCCTACTGCCTACAAGGGGCCTCAGACTGCTAAACAAGAATGGATGGAAATTCTTAAAACTAAGTATATAAGACCCGACAATCAAATTAGACTATTTTTTATACCTATGTCCGTCAAAGCAAAGCCCTATTTTAGCTTACTATATGGAATAAATATTCGGTACACCTGCTGCCACTGAGGCAATAAGTAGTCGCTAGGTGCTACTAGCTCATGCGATTATACAAACAAATCATTCAGGTCATTAGACGAATAAAATGGAACTCCGTAATAAAATAGAGCCTCCCTCTTCAAGAAATGCTCCATGCAACGTAGAAAAGGTCGAGAGTAGAGTTACGAGAACAGTCGTCTGATGGAAAAAAACTTTCACGTTCGGCTCAAAGTGGACTATTTTAGTTGAGAATTACTCTTCCCTATCGTGTGAATTCTCCAGCGGCGAATTCAAAACTTGCGGGGCCCTATGATCTTAGGAGCACTAGCCGCCATGGCCCAAACAAAAGTCAAAAGACTTCTAGCTTATAGTTCAATTAGACATGTAGGTTATATTCGTATTGGTTTCTCAAGTGGAACCATAAAAGGAATTTAATCATTACTCACTAGTATCTTTATTTATGCATCAATGACGACAGATGTATTCGCCACAGTTACAGCATTACGGTAAACCCGTGCCAAATATATAGCGGATTTGGGCGCTCTAGCCAAAACGAATTCTATTTTATCTATTACCTTCTCTATTACTATGTTCTCATACATAGGAATACCCTTATTAGCTGGCTTTTATAGCAAATTCTATTTGTTTTTCGGTGCTTTGGGTTGTGGGGCAACCTTCCTAGCCCTAGTGGGACTAGTGATTAGCGTTATAGGTCGTTGGGCGGCCGGAAGGTTGGGGGACCGAAGGCAGTTCTCCGTGCACCGGACGCATAGCTTACCGAATCAATTGCGACATGGATCGGAATGCATGCTACGAAAGATAGGTCGAGTCTGACACATCAACCGTCTACTAAATATCATTGTACGAGCACAATTAATACAAGGGATAAACCTTGGTTTGGTGAATTGAAGTTAGCCTTAAGTATAATAGGACTCCAGTTACTGTGCGCGATCGTATACTGAGGTGCTCCATGCCGGTTTGTTGGAACAATGTGAGCTGAGCTGAGTCTCAATTCAGAAAGATGAAGGGCCTAAAAGTCTAAATAGGGGATTCAAAATTCCCCATCTCAATGGAGGTGGAAAATAAATTGACATCTCGATGTTTATAACCTATATTTTCTATTTCTATTTTAGTTGGGAAAGAACGGCGAAGTGCCAATTGCACGCGAAGTGCATGCAGAACGGCACGGAGAAAAAGAAGTGTGGAGGAGAAGCAGCCGAGCTCATTCCCTTCGCTTCCTGGGCCCGAAGCAGCGCAGTCTTTCCTTACTAAATCAAGGATTTGGAGCTTCTTGCTACGCTACAACAGAAATCCATTTGAATTAGTAATATATATGAATCTAAATATAGATCCATCTATCTATCCTATCCAATTTCGATTTGGATATCTAAAAAAGAAAAAATCAATTTCATTCAATGTTTGATTCAAAGAACTGTGCTTAGCCCCCCTGCTCATGAAAGGGCTCCGCTGCAATGGATGGTGATGAGTGATATTTTCACCTAGATTTTAGTGCCTTTTTATATCCATTTTTATATTATTTTATCTGTATTTATGTATTATTTGGTTGTGTTTTGTATTTTTATTGAAACATGGCTCTGTAAAAAGTGGTCGTGTGTCGTCATCAATTCATCCAACACGACCACCCATGCCCGTGTTACAGCACACGAGCCATGTTGCAGCACACGAGTCGTGTTGCGTAACACGGTCCTATAAATCTTGGCCGTGCAGCGACATCAATTCACCCAACATGGCCACCTTGTGGCCGTGTTGCAGAGCACGACTCTTGTTGTGTAAAAAGCTGCTAAAAATTCCATAACCTACTAGAAGCTTCCCAAGGGGTATAAATACCCAATAATTCAACATTAGATGTGAGATCTGAAATTCACAGCCCTGCAAACACCTCACTCACATTTTCTTCCATTCCACACCATCATCTTCATCCATTCTCCATCCATTGGATCTACCATCATCCCACCATCAAAACCTTAATCCAATTGAGGAAAAGAAGCAAGGAAAAGAGGAGAATTGCAAGGGAAGGAAGGAGATCACCATTGAAGCACTTAAAGGGAGTTTTCATCCATACTTTGTTGTGAAACCTTATTATTTATTATGTTTTGTAAGGATCTTAATGTCTATATTGATTTCCTTTGGAATATGGTAGACTAATCTCCCTTGTGAGATTAGCAACATGAGAGTTGTTGGATAATTTTAGGATTTGTGTATTTGAATTCATATGTTGATTGGGTAAATTGATTTTCTATTATTGATGTTTAAGATCATGAGGTTTATGATGATTTGTGTGTTTAGTTGTTCTAAATATGTGATTAGATTGAGAAATCAATTATGTGCTTAGGATAATTAAGTGAATCATTTCATCAAACACTTCATGTACATTATAAATTGTAAAGAGATTGAGAAATCCTTTAGAATTTAGAACCTTTTGATAGAACATGTGATTGGTTTGATCGAGAGGTTGATTAATTGTGTTAAGAGACTCTTATTTCAAGCTTAGTACCTAGCTGGAATTGTTTGAGTGAGAACCAATCCGTTGAGCTAATTGAGATTCATATCCTATCCATCTTGAGAGGGAGCTTAGATGAACTTAGTGTTGGCCCTTAGTCTTATACCCATGATTAATATGAATTTGATGCATGTATCCTAGAATTTCCACTTCTAAATTGTTGTTGATCTCACTTTTACTTAATTTGGAAAACCACTTTTCATCCATCTATCTTGTTTGCTAATCATTCCTTGTTTGCTTGCTTTGGTTATTGTTATTTACTTGTTTAAACAACCAATCCCTTTGATGATTCGTCTCTATTAAATTACAACAAATGTGAGATCGCTCAAGTACTAGTACCTACCTCCCTGTGATTTGATAAATTATTTTAATTGGTCATCCCTACTACAAAATGGCTAATCAAATGGCGCCGTTGCCAGGGAGGCAACGGTTGGTAGTAGCTTGAAGAAGGATCGTTTTGAGTTAATCTTACTAGAGATATTTTTATTTTATTTGTTACTTGTATTTGCTTTTGAAAATCTTGTTCTAATTTCTCTTATTTTGAAGGTGTATGCAAACAAGGTCGAAAGGGAATCAAATTGAACTAATTGATCTAGAGCTTAAAAACACTTTGAGGAGAAAGAGAAAAGAGAACAAAACCAAAAATAATGAGTTAATGGAGAATTTTCAAGAAGATAATTGTGTGGAGATAGAGCATGATAGGGAAGGAGGACAACATGTGAACGTCTAAGACAATGCACCTCAATTTAATGCAAATCTTCCTCAACAAGCCTATCAAAATCATGGAGCTTTCAACAACCAAGCTTTACTTCAACAAATGGTGCAACAAGTTCTAAGGCAATAAGGCTGTCCACAAGCTTATGCTCCTCCACAAAAAGCTTATGTACCACCACCTCCAGTGCAACATGGAGTTCATAATGATCAAAGAGTGATTTGGGATTTCTTTATGCCGAGGGCCGTGCCACACATGATGGCTCCACCAATCAACGCCAACAACTTTGAAATTAAAGCGGGCTTGATTTCTTTGGTGAGAGAGCAACAATTTAGTGGAACCCCAAATGAAGATCCTAATGCTCATCTAGCTCAATTTGTGGAGATTGCCAACACCGTGAAGATGAACGGGGTGAGTGAGGATTGTATCAAGATGAGGTTGTTTCTGTTTTCATTGAGAGATAGAGCTCGAACATGGCTCTCCACTATTACAGCAGGTACGTGCAACAGATGGGATGAACTTGCCTAAGTGTTCTTGAACAAGTATTTTCCACCTTCAAAGACGCTTCGAATGAAGAGCTTGATTTCTCAATTCAAGCAAATGCCTCAAGAGAGCTTTTATGAAGCATGAGAAAAGTTTAAGGATATGCTACGCAAATGTCCACAACATGGATTCCCGGAAAATCAACAAGTTGGATTTTTCTATCATGGACTTGTGAATGGGCAAAGACTGCTTGTTGATGCTTCCACGGGTGGATCCGTACTTGGTGTGACTCCGAAAAGAACTATAAGGATTTTTTAAGAGATTGACACAAATGTCTATCAATGGCCATCGGAGAGGGTAAGTGGATGTTATGGTTTTGAGAATTTTGATCAAGGGAAACAGTTTAATGTCAAAAGTGTGAATGTTCAGCCACAAAGCCAAGTGTTGAGGTGATAGCGGCAGAAGTGTTGATGCAAATGAGCTTGAACCAAAGTGTGAACAATCAATGAGCTAATATGGTTAAGGGGCTACAAGTCGATTAAGGTGTGCTACCTCCGAATATTGTGAGTGGAGAATAATGGGCCAACTCAATGCCACGATCGAAGAAATTACCAAGGGAATTATCAAAACAATTACCAAGGTAATTTCAACCAAAGTCAAGGTCCACCAAGGCAAGGAGGCTTTGATGGTCAAAGTAGTGGAAACTCATACCCGCAACAACAACAAAGGCAAGATAACTTTCCTACTCTAATCCGAGCAATGCGGTTGCGTATCCTCCGGGGTATCAACCGGGGGCTAAGGCACCTAACAATGAGGGGCGAGCATCGATCGATGAGCTACTTGAACAATTGTTAGCATCAAACAAAGCTCGAGAAGCATCAGACAATGCTCGAGATGAAGCATTGAAAAAGGTAGAAGAAGTAAATGAAAAGAGGCTCAAAGCTTTGGAGTATAATGTGGGACACATTACAAGTACCTTGAGTGCTCAACAAAAAGGGAAGTTTCCGGCCACAATCAAGGTTAATCCAAAGCTCAATGTTTGTTTGTTGAAGCGGAAGAGGAACGAAAGGTTGAAGAAGGGTTGGTGGAAAGCAAGGTTGGTGAAGAAAATGAAGAGATAGCTAAGAAAGAAGAGAAGGGGCCTAAATGGATACCTAAGTAGAAAAGAGTGCAAGAGGAAAAGAATGTGGAGGAGAAAGGTGAAAGAAGAGAGTACAAACGTGATTATTGGGGTATTCCGATCACTCCATTTCCTATTCCCTATCCACAAATGTTTGTAAAAGAGGAGAACAAAAAGGAGTTTGAGGAACATGAAAAAATTTTAAGAAGTATAAGGAGAAAAAGATAGAAGAGTCATCTGAAACAAGTGAGTCAATGCAAAAATGAGGGCCTACAAAGGTTGGTGATCCGGGGAAGTTCATCATTCCTTGTGATTTTGAAGGGAAGAGCACTCTTGATTCATTGTGTGACTTGGGAGCAAGTGTCAATGTGATGTCTCATGCCATGTTCAAAGACCTTGAAATTGGAGAGATAAAGCCTACTACTATCCGTCTTAAAGTAGTAAATGGAGAAAAAGTTGTGAAGCCATTAGGGATTGTTGAAGATGTTGAGGTGAAAGTGAAAGAGTTAGCTTTCCCGGTTGATTTCATGGTGTTAGAAGTAAAGGTGGATCCTCGAGTTCCACTTATTTTGGGAAAGACATTTCTAGCTACCGGAAGAGCAAAGATTGATGTTGGAAGAGAAGAGTTATCCTTAAGTTCAAAAGGAAAAAAAGTCACATTCTTATGCAACATAGACAAAGGGGACAAGTCTCATACAAAGCCTCTGGATGATCTAATGGATCATAATTCTCTTCTCTTTGACAACTTAAATTCCTTTCTTCATGATTATATGAAATTGTCAAATGCTAACTTGTCTTCTTGTGATGTTGATAGGAAGAAAGTCCCAGACCTTGATTGGAAAATTGATAAAGGAGAAAGAGGAAGTCTACTAGAATCACTTCTTGATGATGATTCGATGCTTGTGAGCAAGAATGGTGAAGTGGAGCTTGTTGACAAGAAGAGGGCAAAATAAATGTTTAAAGTGAGGATGCAAGGAGAAAGTGTGGTGAACCAACATTTGGTCCAATGAGCGCGAAAATTCTGTCCGGCTTGAAAACGTTAAACTTAGCGCTAAATGGGAGACAACCCACTTTTTATATTTTGATGCTTGTTTTGTTTATTTTGATCTCGTAGATGGATTGTGCTCGCGAGAAGAAGGCTTATTGAAGAAAAGAGAACTGCTTCATGGATTTGAGTAAGTATGTCACCACTTGTGCAAACTTAATTCTTAACTCTTGTCTCGAGTTAAGTTTGGGGGGCTAGTGCGTGTGAACATAGCTTGAGTCGTGTGGATGCGTATGCTTCTCTACAAGAAGATCATTGATGAAACTACAAGGGTAAGTCCCACCACTTTTTGCAAACTTAATTCTCACCTCTTAGTTCAATTTAAGTTTGGGGGGAGAGTGCATGGTGTGACTCACCATTTGAGTGTGCTTGATATGATGATATATTGATGATGATAGGTCTTCTTGTAAAATTGGTCAATTTTAAAATTTTTCTCATGAGTTGGTTGGATTTTGGTATGATTGGTTGTGTTGAAGTGAATGATAGTCAATATTTTTAATGCAATTGTTGAGCTAATGGTGTTGTATGAGAATGAAGGGTATTGGAAGCACTAATGGAGCTTGGAGCGAACGCTTTCCTTAACAAATGCCTATTGAAGTAGTACTCTACACCTTATCACTTCTAATTGATTTTGATTTGGATTGAATGGATTAGCATGCTATTTTATGTGTTATGTTTTTGGGAAGTTTACTTTTCAATCAAAGGTTGGGATGATTGTGAGCTTAATTATCATGGATGATATAGAATGTATGCTCTATTGTTAATGATGGTGATTTTTATTCTTGCATATTATGTGTTTTTGTTTTGTTTCTTATTTGTTGAGTCTTTATTTTATGTTTGTGTGTTTTCTTATTTTTGTCTTGGTATGTTTGGTGGTTTGTTTAGGGATGTCGTGAGTCATTTTTTAATATGAGTGATGACATGTTGTTGTGATAAGTGATGACAAGTTATGATTAAGAATCTCTACACTTGCGAATTGTGACATGTTTTATTTAACTTGTTCAATTTTAAGATGGATGTGGTGTAATAAGTCCTTAAGGTCCGAGCACAAGCTTGTTAGCGTTTGAGCCTCAACCGTGCATACATGGTATTTTTCTTCATGAGTGGATCGATTGAGTTGTGATAAGCTAGAACTTGCTCAAGGACTATAGGAACGAGCCCGATTTGTGGAGATTAGTGAAATGATCTAAGGCCATCCTTGTCATTTATAGTCATTGCCAAATATTTTCCTACCATGAACATCATCCCTAGTCAACCACTTTGAGCCTTAAAGCCATTTTATTGTGAATTTATCACATTACAAGCCTTGATTACCCACATGAGCCTTATATATTTACCCTTTTTTGTGAGTGATTGAGGAGATGGTAGTTAGAAAGGTTTGATGAGAAAGCAAAACAAAAAAAGGAAATGGTAAACAAGTAAAAAAAAGGATGAAAAGAGCAAAACTAAGAATGAACATGCAACCTCAAAATAAGAAAAATGAGCAAAGCAACAACAAGATGCTCAAGAAAATAAAAATCCAAAGAAGGAAGCATGCATTAAAAGAAGCTCAATTCAAGGAAAGTTGATGATTAGTGCTTGTGATCATTAAAGAAAATAAAGGAAGAAAGAAATTGTTAAGGAATGGAAGAAAGCAGCTACCTTTTCGATTACTTACACTTGATTAGTTACTTGTATCCATATTCTTCCTACCCTACCAAAGAGCCTATCATTACATCCTTAATGAAAGACATCTTTGATCATTAATGGAAACTTTGGCGGTTTGTGAATGTAGTCCACGAACAATCTTATAGCGAGTCGAGCCAATCGATTAATGAGTGTTTATTTACCTTACCTTAAAGAGTGTTGAGTGACATTTATAATCTATGTGAGGCTTGGACTAAAAAGGGACTATATTACACTTTTATTCTCTTTAGATTGAACTTGTTAATTTTTCATGTTATGAGTTTAATGTTGTAGGATGACTTAGCATAAATTGTAATTCTTATTGCTATCGATGTGTTATTACTTATGTTCGTTTAGTCTTTTCCTAGGTGAAAATCTCACCCATTGGTTTATCATTTTCGTTGTTTGGGGATGCACAACACTTTAAGTTTGGGGTGTGATAAGTGATATTTTCACCTAGATTTTAGTGTCTTTTTATATCTATTTTTATATTATTTTATCTGTATTTATGTATTATTTAGTTGTGTTTTGTATTTTTATTGAAATGTGTGTGAATGAGCTTAAATGTAGGAAAAAGCGTATCTCAATTCGAAGTTGAAACGAGGGAGAACGAGCTAAAATAGTGAAGAAAACAGGGGCATGCACCAACACGGGCCATGTACGGAACACGGCCCTATAAGAAGTGGCAATGTGCCATCATCAATTCATCCAACACAACCACCCTGTACCCGTGTTATAGCACACGAGCCGTTTTGAAGCACATGAGTCGTGTTGCGTAACACGGTCCTGTAAGTCTTGGCCGTGCAGCGACATCAATTCACCCAACACCGCAACCTTGTGGCCGTGTTGCAGAGCACGACTTGTGTTGTGTAAAAAGCTGCTAAAAATTCCAGAACCTTCTAGAAGCTTCCCAAGGGGTATAAATACCCAATAATTCAATATTAGATGAGAGATCCGAAATTCACAGCGTTGCACACACCTCACACACCATTTTCTTCCATTCCACACCTTCATCTTCATCCATTCTCCATCCATTGAATCTACCATCATCCCACCATCAAAACCTTCATCCAATTGAGGAAAAGAAGCAAGGAAGAGAGGAGAATTGCAAGGGAAGGAAGGAGATTACCATTGAAGCACTTCAAGGGAGTTTTCATCCATATTTTGTAGTGAAACCTTATTGTTTATCATGTTTTGCAAGGATCTTAATGTCTATGTTGATTTCCTTTGGAATATGGTAGGCTAATCTCCCTTGTGAGATTAGCGACATGAGAGTTGTTGGATAATTTTAGGATTTGTGTATTTGAAATCATATGTTGATTGGGTAAATGGATTTTCAATCATTGAGTTTAAGATCTTGAGGTTTATGATGATTTGTGTGTTTAGTTGTTCTAAATATGTGATTAGATTGAGAAATCAATTATGTGCTTAGGATAATTGAGTGAATCATTTCATCAAACATTTCATGTGCATTATAAATTGTAACGAGATTGAGAAATCCTTTAGAATTTAGAACCCTTTGATAGAACATGTGATTGGTTTGATCGAGAGGTTGATTAATTGTGTGAAGGGACTCTCATTTCAAGCTTAGTACCTAGTTGAAATTGTTTGAGTGAGAACCAATCCGTTGAGCCAATTGAGATTCATATCCTATCCATCTCGAGAGGGAGCTTAGATGAACTTAGTGTTGGCCCTTAGTCTTATACCCATGATTAATATGAATTTGATGTATGTATCCTAGAATTTACACTTCTTAATTGTTGTTGATCTCACTTTTACTTAATTTGGAAAACCACTTTTCATCCATCTATCTTGTTTGCTAATCATTGTTTGCTTGCTTGCTTTGGTTATTGTTATTTACTTGTTTAAACAACCAATCCCTTTGATGATTTGTCTCTATAAAATTACAGCAAACATGAGATCGCTCAAGCACTAGTGCCTACCTCCCTATGGTTTGATAAATTATTTTAATTGGTCAACCCTACTACAAAATGGCTAATCAGATGGCAGAGGGTCTGTAGTACCCGAAGCACTGGAGTAATCTAGTAGCTAGGAAGGGCCTAGAAGTGCCTACTACTACACCACACTACACTTGACTCTACACATTTACAAAGCTAACCCCTGTCTAGTGTCTGGTAGAGCTAAGGGGGCTTAAATCCTTACTCTTTATCCCCATCTTCGCCCAGGATAACGGGGCCTTACTTATTCAGGAGTAGATGTTCACCTCGAAAAACACTGTTGAGAGGAAGATCCTTGGCTCTTCTTCATTCTCTGCAGGGTTCCAAACCCAACATAGGTGACAACAAGCGAGGTAGAGATCAAACACGAGAATAAGAATAAAAATTCCTTTTTGATCATTTTGATAGAGGGGGATGGAAAAAGTGAACAAAACAGACTCACATTTATCATCGAATAAATAGAGGATCTCCCTGGAGAGTGAACACTTTCCTAACCCACCTTCGTAGAGCCATGTAACGTAAGTGATCCAAACCTGCCCCGAGCTCGTCCCCTATAGAGGCAGTGAAGTTGGTGAGCTGTATGATAGCACTATCTCCTTAGGTTTGGAGAGGACTCAGCTCTTAATTGGTATCCCCTTCAGGATGGACCATTTCACTCTATTTTATTATATACGCTTAGCGAAAAGAATGTTTTTTGATACTCCTAGGACGTGGATTCTATATGAACTAATGGATCGTGACAAGTTGTTACTACTAGCAATGACTTCCTCTTTCATTACTTTATTCTTTCCATATCCCTCTCCTTTATTCTCAGTTACTCATCAAATGGCACTCAGTTCAAATCTTTAAGTTCGATCATCTACAAGGTTCAAAGAAAGGGATGAAATAAGAAACCCGAGCACCAAAGAGCAGGAAAAAGGGTGTTTCTGGATCGACACTCTAACTCAACTAGAAAAGAAAGATGGCGCATTGTGTGGCTTCCTTATTTGCTAATCCGATTCACTTCCTCACAACCTAGCATTTTTTTGTACTTATTGTTTCAAATGTTTGTAGCACTTGCTTATTGAGCTAGGCTTTTTTTTCAATCAAACCCTAGAAAAGAGTCCACCATAGCTTCATCCCAAAGCTTCGATGGAGATGTCAGTGCCTATTCAACGAACTCTTCCTCTTTCAAATAAAGAAATACTAATTATAGGTCTATGGGAGGTCCATGGATTGACTATGGGCTAATCTTCTTATTTCATTCTCTAAGGAGCGTAAGAAGCATTTATCCAAGACATATCGGTCAAAACACTTTTCTTGTTTCTTTCTTTCTTCTTTAGAATCTTCTCCAGTGCCAGACGCTCAACAAAAGAATGGATTAAGGTGATAGAGTGTTACAGGAGACACTAGGCTTCTGAATTGAAAAAAAGTAATGAAACCTGCGATGGCTACTGCTCCTTTGACTTTCTCAATCATAAAGCCTTTGACCTTTGTATTCATTCACCAAATCTTGTTCAGTTCTATCCCAGCTTGGTTTTGTCTGAATCTTCGTGGAAGAAGAAGAAGCAGTTCACCAGCCACTTACATCTGTGGATCCTACTTTCTTTATTCTCAAACCTGGTGGCTCGATTTATTGGCACTCATGTAGGCTCATCTTGTATACAAATTCTAGGAGTTCCAAGTCCTGTATTTACCAAGAACATTTTTTCTCTTAGTGAGAAAATGTAATACTATACCTATCTGGCTAACTCTATTTTGCACAACCTTCCTTCGGACTCCATCTTTTCCTAGCGAAGTACTACACCATCACTCGCTCACTGTCCTCAGCTCGCTTCTTGATTCTGATTTAGCAGTTGCATTCCTTTGACTCCAGACTCCTCAAGACTAAGTCTGAGTGTATCAATAAGTTAGCCTGCTAGACCGGACGGAGGTCTCTTCTAAAGAAGTTGCTAAACCAGGTGAATCAAGTTGCATCCGATATACCGAAGAAATATAGAAGGCCCTTTTTTTTCATATCGATCTAGTTTGGCGTAGAATAATCCATCTGTACTAGTGGGAATATAAAGGAAAAGTTAAATTCATAGTTGGAAGAGTTGTCTCAAGTATTTTGCTCAAGAGATCCCTAATCAATAAACTCATATGTAGCATCTAGGTGAGATGCTCGGTTTGCTCAGTAACTGTCTATTTACCATGCTTTGCCACCACAGGTTCCACGAAGAATTGTAAGAGAACAACGAATCGAATCGACAGCAATTCCTTTCCTATCTCGATTAGTTAAGGAATTGTTGTGAAAAGCTTCACTTCGATCACCTCCATCTCAGTTTAAATTAAGTTCGTGCTCCGTGTATGTTTGAAAGAGAGCTTGAGAAGGTCTTCGACTCCCACATTTTATTCTTGGAAAAACCAAGGATTGACTCAAATACAGTCTCTCTTCATTTTAAGCCTCTCATCTTCTCTAGAGAATCAAAACTCTAAGGGATAGAACAGATGGTCCAACTACATAACTTTTTCTTTTTAATTACTTCCATGGTCGTGCTTCGTGGCACGGCAGCACTCGTACTATTGAAATGGTTCGTCAGTAGAGATGTTCCCACATGTGTCCCTTTTTCCAATGGTACTCTAATTCCTATTCCTATCCCTTCATTCCCTCTTTTGGTCTATCTACATTCAAGGAAATTCATATGCTCCACAAACAGAACAAAAAGTAGAGTCTTGGTCAGAGCAAGCCGCCCTATTTCGTAATGTTCCCAATCTTTATTTCCTTCTTCTCAAATCCAAGGGGGATAACTCATATTTAGAATCTTTTTACAGTGTGCTCGATTTACTATTCTTTTGTACTTTCTTCTTTTTACCATGCGATAGGTCAGCGAAGCATGAGCGGGCACGGAGAAGGAAAGGCCAAACACTTCTGCCCAATGGGAATAGAAATGAGAAGATGAGGTGCCCTGGGCACCCCCATTTAGAAATAGAAAGAAGGGAAGAAACATTTTAGCCTGTAGCTTTCCCCATCCTCCCTTCGTCGTACGGTGCTTCTGTGGGGATGCGCCACCAGAAATCGGGCTTGAAGCTCTCACCTTACCAACAAGCTGGCAGCTAATGGCTGTTAGTCACGACGACTACCAAAAAGCTCCAATGAAGATGAATATTTCACATGGAGGAGTGAGCATCTTTATGTTGGGTGTTGTTCTTCTGTCATGTGTGTTGGATTGTATACTAAATGTCTAGCTTTTGTATGAACAATGTTATAACATTTTATTTGAAATGAGAATCATATGATCAAATGATTCCATCTTATAATTTATTTATATGTACGATGCAATAGTCCACTTACTTTATACTGTAAATAATATGCTGTGCGACAACACGCGGAAGATCATATTATCGGTTTCCTTATAAAGTATAAATAAATGCTCACAACCAAGATAGACGGGGACTCTCTATCGGGATGGTTGTACTGTGATTTGGTATTAATTTGTCTTGACAATAGAATCACATTAGTGCACTTTTTGTGTATTGAGCAGGACCGCTTGAGATCATTCGACTTATACTGACTTATAGAAGAACTTAATCTCTGTTATTATGGATGTTCGTGCTCTTAATCCCTATACAATAACCTCGACATGTAGGACAATACTTATTTCTTTGATTCATCAATGGGTGAGATTTACATGTAATTAAATTAACAAACTCGGTGAGTTGGGAAGTAGTGATGTCTCTATAGTGTGCTGTTGATTGAGAAGGAATCCGCGTCCGTTATAGGTTGATGATGTCCCCTTGAGGAGCTCATAAGGATTATCATGTAAACCCTGTAGGTGGATTTATTCCGACATGATAATAAGGTTGAGTGATACTACTCACGGATGAGATATTAATTAATAGAGTTGACAGTAACTTAATTAATTAATGGGCATTGTATATCTGAAATATGGGGAGACTAACGGGCTCATAATAAGAAGAAGCCCATAACGTAATTATGGGATTAGAACGGTAGTGCAGTAATAATATTTTAGTGGTATATATTATTATTATTGGACTTAAGTATAAGCTTTGGACTAAGTTTGGATACTTAAGCCCAATAGAGGCCCAACTCTTGTTTCTCCTCCTGGTCTCTGCTGTAGCCCATGTACAAGTCATCTCAGTTGTCCGGAAACTCTAATCAATAGATTATTCATGCCTAACACTGTGAGAAGGGTGAGGAAACAGCAGATTGAGAAGATCTCTAAGATTGTCGCCCACACGACGTCGAGATTGGACTTGGGAATACAGCAGAATACTAGAAGGTTGTTTACTGCTGCTGTCCACCACCTTCTACAATTTTTATAAAATCGTACAAACATCAGAATAGGACTTGTGTTATATTAACGGAAATCCACGGAAGAGAGGATCGTTTTGGCGTATAGATCACTCAAATCTGACATCGGATGATAGAGTTATGCCTAAAACGGTGAGGCTGCACAGGCTGGTGGCGAGAATTCATCGTCTTCAACATACGTTTCTTGTTAGCAATGTGAATAAACTTGCACGTCGGCATTATAGCCTTCCTTCACATCGGATGAGTTTATTCATGGATAGCTGGAACAGACTTCATTAAATAATTATGTTTGTAATGTGATGCACATGAACTTGCTCGTTGGCACAGACCTTCCTCCTTATCGGATGGGTTTATATGCGGTTCACTGGTATAAACTTATAATTGATGATTGTAGGAAGTTATCCAAGCGCGTGTGTACTTCTCTATCTGTAAGGCACATAAGCTTGCACAATGAAATTGGGGTCAAATAATGGTGTTCTCTTAGATGCAAATAATAAGTATCCTCCCCATCGGAGTCACTGCTTTTATTTGCATGGCCAAAGAGAAACCGAATATTAATTATTTTGTCATGTGGTTAGGTTGACAAATAAAATTAATGGATAAAATCTTCTCTTGTAAATGTTCGGGTTTGTAAACGTCCACACTATCGTGGCTTGCAGGCTCACGGTGCTTGAGATGTCGGTGAATTTTATTTTTATATTGTTTTGAGGAAATCAATATAAAAGGACAAAATTCAAAGATTTGATCGGTGTATTTATTTATGATTCTCTGAATTTCAAATGTTTTTATCTCACTTATTGTTACTGAAAGAAATTATATTTACTGGTCCAAAATTAGATGATTAGAAATGAATCTTGGTTTTAAATTTTACTGCTTAAGAAAATATAAACATATGTGTTCTTACTAAGGATGTACCATGATGTCTTTTAAAGTCTCTAGTGAAGAGGTGAGAGGTTCATAGAAATATGATGGTCTCATGCGACTTTTCAGAGACTTGAGTAAGTTATAATGGCATAAGGTCATGGATAAGTTGATGAATGAAATAGGAATGCTTGAAGTACAAATTGAAGGGGAAATCTTGATCAATTTATTCTCCATAATTAGTCTGTATGTTTTGAGCAAGTTCTACCTGAAATACAAGAGGTTGTATATGGTGGGAAACTTCTGACAAAACATGTGGCAAAGGAAATCCAATTTCATCAAGATGTGAACAAAGTTAGTATCTCATTCACTAGTTGTTGAATCATGATTACTGATGGTATCTACTGACACGTTGTGTGTAGAAACCGGAATCACTAAAAGCGTGTAACTAATTGATGATGAGATTATTATTATGGACATGGGTAATACTACGAGAGTAGTGGCTGCTGCAGTGGGAATTGTTTATTTATCTTACGATATGAATAAACGATTGATTTTGAGAAATTGTCTTTACGTACGTTTTCATAGAAAGAATTTCATTTCAGTTTCTATACATTTACGGATGGATACTCCATTTCATTTAAATGACATGGTCATAGTAATGAAGGATGGAATTATAATCTGGTGTGGTACGTTGGCAGATAATTTGTACACTCTTAAATCATGTTTATATCACGGATGCAACAAATAGTAATTAATAATGCATCTTCTAATCTTAGTAAGAGAAAGGAACCTTCGAAGATGAATTAAACATACTTTTAGCATCTAAGACTAGATCAATTTTACTTGAGTAGGATTCAAATGTTCATAGCCGATGGACCATTGGGTTTATCTAAAGTGGAAACTATCTGACTTGCGAGTCTTGCTTGAAAGTAAAATGATTAAAGACCTTTCAAAGCAAAGGGATATAGAGCCATGCAAAGATATGTTGGAAATAGTTCATACTGATTTAAGCGGTCCTAAGACTAAATCGACGAGAGGTGGTCATTACGATTTAATCGTGGTGACAAGTACCTCTTAGGATAGTTTAGGAGCTATTTATCAGAGGATGAGATTAAAATCTCAAGTTGTCTACACCGGGTATACCCCAGCTGAATGGTGTGGCGGAAAGAAGCAATAAGACTCTTATGGAAAATGTTAGAAAGATGATGAGTTATTTGAAATTATTAAATTCATTTTATGGGTATGCCCTAGAAACAACATATCGTATAACGTTTGTCTGTTTATGGGATATCCTAGAAAAATGAAGGGTGATGATTTATTTAGTCTAAAAGATCGAAGGGTGATTGTTAACATAAACACTAGATTTTTAGAAAAGGACTATGTATTAAATCATAAACTCATGTATAAATTGTTCTAAAGGAAGTGAGAGGGAAAACACAAAGTATTAGTACCAATTGTACAAGAGGATATATCACAAGATAAACTGCAACGCGTGTCACGTCTGATACACAATTGTAAGTAGTGTCTTGTCATAGAAGGAGGGTTGTTCGACAACCAGTAAGATATATGTTTTGGAAGAATCGTGAGACTTGGTCCCTAGTAAACATGGAGTTGACCCACGGATACGACGAAACACTATAAGATCGAAATGCGATATCTCAGAAAGTGCAATGATGTTGAAATAGAATCGATGAATTTTAAATCAACTCTGGGAGCTTGTAGGACCACTAAATGGTGTAAAAGCAATTGGAAGTAGTCATACAAAATAAAGAGGATCATACGGTAAGATAAAAACCATGGAAGAAAAGATTCTTGAGAAGAGGTATACTCAGAAAGAGAGGGTTAGAATATGCGAAAACCTGATTCGCCGATAGCTATGCCTTTGTCGATCCAGATTCTTTATATGTTGCTACTCATATGAAATATGAGGAATAGCAAAAAGATGTCAATATAGCTTTTTCTGAATTGGAAGTCTTGAGGAAAACATCTATGTGAAGCAACTAGAGTGATTCATTGCAAAGGGCAAAGAGCATTGTGATAGTAAGCTTAAAAGTGTCCATTGATGGACTAAAGTAAGCTTCAAGATCATGAAACATCCATTTTGATGAGGAAATCCAGACATATGGATTTATTCAAAGAGACAATGTGTCTTTATCTAAGGATATGTGTCTTGGGACACAAAAGAAGATAAAGGTGATGAAAGCGGTTCCTTATGCTTCGGCGAATAAGGAAGCTTAATCTAAGAATGCTAAGCACGAGAATGGATATCTGTTTTGCCGAAGACATGGTCAATGGGTATCAAGGTAACCCAGAAATAAGAATGTTGAACTGTGATAAGACATATATTTATGTACCTGAAAAGGTATAGAAATTATATGTGGGCTTACCGGACAGATTCGCTGCTTCTTAAGAGTTACGTAGATTCGGATTTTTCAAATCAGATATGGACGGCAGTAAATCCACCTCAAAGGTACGTGTTTAATTTTAGGAAGATGAGTCATAATGTGGAGGAGTGTTATATAGAAATATATTTCAGACTCCGGATTCCATCATGTAAAGATGATAAATTGGAGCCTATGAGACTGCCAAAGTATCTGTATGACTCTAGAAACTTCAAGATGGACTTTAAAGTGTTTCTAAGTTTGTCCAAGGTTATCACAATTTATTTGATGATAATGGTGCAGTTGCAAACTTGAAAGAATCACGAGCCCATAAGACAATTAAACACATGCAGCGCGAGTACCACCTGTTACGAAAAATCGTATGATGAGGGAAAGCTTGTTGTCACCTAGATTGCATCAGATGATAACGAAGTAAATCCATTTACAAGGATCTTAAAGGGAGAGCTTTTGATGGTCTTGTAGTGGGAGTGTGAATCAAATGTATGGCGGAAGACATGACAGCATAGTCTTTTAGTATAAGTGGGAGTTTGTTGGATTGTATACTAAAAGTCTAGCTTTAGTATGAACAATGTTATAACAATTTATTTGAAATGAGAATCATATGATCAAATAATTGCGTCTTATAATTTATTTATATGTAGATGCAATAGGCCACTTAGTTTATGCTGTAGATAATATGTTATGCGACAACACGCGGAAGATCATATTATCAGTTTCCTTATGAAGTATAAACAGATGCTCACAATCGATATAGACAGGGACTCTCTATTGGGATGGTTGTAGTGTGGTTTGGTAATAGCTTGTCTTCGCTATAGAATCACATTATGCACTTTGTGTGTATTGAGCAGGACCGCTTGAGACCGTTCGACTTATACTGACTTATAGAAGAACTTTATCTTTGTTATTATAGATGTTCGTGCTCTTAATCCCTATATAATAACCTCAACACGTAGGGCAATATGTATTTCTTTGATTCATCGATTGGTGAGATTTACATGTAATTAAATCAACAAACTCTGTGAGTTGGGAAGTAGTGATGTCTCTATGGTGTGCTGTTGATTGTAGAAGGAATCCATGTCCATTATAGGTTGATGATGTCCCCTTGAGGAGCTCATAAGGATTATCATGTAATCCCTGCAGGTGCATTTATTTCGGCATGATAATGACGTTGAGTGGTACTACTCTCGGATGAGATATTAATTAATGGAGTTATCAGTAACTTTATTAATTAATGGACATTGTATATCTTAAACATGGGGAGACTAACGGGCTCATAATAAAAAGATACCCGTAACGTAATTATGAGATTAGAACGATAGTGCAGTAATACTATTTTAGTGGTATATATTATTATTATTGGACTTAAGTATAAGCTTTGGACTAAGCTTGGATACTTAAGCCCAATGGAGGCCAACTCTAATTTCTCCTCCTGGTCCCTGCTATAGCCCATATATAAATCATCTCAACTGTTTGAAAACCCTAGTCAATAGATTATTCACGCCTAGCACTGTGAGGTGGGTGAGGGAACAACAGATTGAGAAGATCTCGAAGATCGTCGCCCACACGACATCGAGATTGAACTTGGGAATACAGCAGAAGACTGGAAGGTTGTTTGCTGCTGCTGTCCGCCACCTTCTACTATTTTAAAAAATCGTACAGATATCAGAACAGGACTTGTAATATATAGACGGAAATTCATGGAAGAGAGAATCGTTTTGGCATTTAGATCACTCAAATCTAATATCGGATGAGAGAGTTATGCCCAAAATGGTAAGGTTGCACAGGCTGGTGGCGAGAATTCATCGTCTTCGACATACCCTAGTGAAAGGTAATACATTTCTTGTTTACGTGCTTCCGCTGCTTGTTAGAAACGTATGGAACTCTAACGGTCATGTTGACCAAACGATCGAATGTCAACACAAACGTGACATGCGATGCAGTTTACTTGTGGTATATCCTCTTGTAGTCTTGGTACTAAAATTTGTGTTTCCTTTCTCACAGCTTTAGAATAACTTATACATGGATTTGTAATTTATTACATAGTCTTTTCCAAAGATCTAGTGTTCGTTTAACAATCACTTTTCCATCTTTTGGGTTATTTAATAAGCTACCCTTTAACTTTATAGGATATCCCACAAACAGACAAACATCATATGCCATGTTGTTTCAGGGCATACCCAAAAAATGAATTTAGTAATTCCAAATAATTAATCATCTATCTAACCATTTTCATAAGAGTCATATCCTTATTTCCACCACACCATACAGCTAGGGTATGCCCAGTGTAGACAACTTGGGATTCAATCCCAATCTCCGATTAATAGCTCCTAACTATCCTAAAAGGTCACGATTAAATTATAATGACGTACATGATATATTTTCCATGATGCTTCACCGCATCGGTCATGTACTCCATGAATTTAATCATAGTACTCAGACTTGCAGGGCATCAAATAAATATATCTTGTAAACAAAATAATCGTCAAACAAAATGACGAACATTCATAACCACCTCTCGACAAGATAATCTTAGGATCGCATAAATCAGAATGAACCATTTCCAATATATCTTTTCCTGACTCTATACCCCTTTGCCTTGTATGGATGTCAAAAGTATGTTTAGTTCATCTCCGAATGTTCCTTTCTCTTATAAGGATTAGAAGACGTATTATTAATTACTATTCGTTGCACCGTGGGATAAACATGGTTTTAGAGTTTATAAATTGTCCACCAATGTACAATAACAGATTATAGCTACATCCTTCATTATAATGGCCATGTTATTTAAATGAAATAGAGTATCCATCCGTAAATTCTTAGAAATCGAAATGAAATTCTTTTATGTAACGTGCGAAAAGACAATTTCTCATAATGAAATTTTTATTCGTATCATAGGATAAATAAACAACTCCCACTGCAACGACCACTATTTTCGTAGTTTACCCATGTACTCAATAATCTCATCATCACTTAGTTGCAGGCTAGTGTTTTGGTATTTACACACAACGTGTCAGTAAATTCCATCACTAATCATGCTTCAACAACTACTGAATAAGATAATATCCTTGTTTACTTCTTTGTGAAAATTTATTTTCTTTTGCCACTTGTTTTGTCAGAAGTTTACCGCCATATACAACTTATTTTAATTCAGGTAAACTTGCTCAAAATGTTTAGGCAAGCTATGAAAAATAAATTGAGCTAGGTTTCCCCTTCAATTTCTATTCCAAGTACTTTCAATTCATTCATCAAGTTAACTATGACCTTTTACCTTTCTAACTTACTCAAGTATCAGAAAAGTCTTATGAGACCATCATATTTTTATGAACCTCACACCTCTTCACTAAAGACTTAAATAGGCATCAGAAGGCATCCTTAGTGAGAACGCATATTTAATTTCCTAAGCAGTAATAATTGAAATCAAGATTCTTTTCTAATCATTTATTATGGACCAGTAAATATGTTTCCCTTTAGTTAACAATAAGCGAAATAAACTATTCGAAAATTTAGAGAATCAAATAAATAAATACGATGATCAAACACTTTGAATTTAAATTTTATATTAATTCCCTCAATAAACAATATAAAATAAATTCACCGACATCTCAAGCACCAAGAATTTGCATGCCATGTTAGTGTGGACGTATACAAACCTGAATATTCGCAAGAGAAGGTTTTACCCATTAATTCCATACGTCATAATTAATCTTATGACTCAATGATTAATAGTTGTTTGTCCTTTAGCCATGCAATTTAATAGCAGTGACTCCGTTGGGGAGGATACATATTAATTGCACCTAAGTGTATTATATTATTTGATACTAAGTACGTTACCCAAGCTTGTGTGCCTTACAGTTGGAGAAGTCCACACGCGCTCAAATAATTTCCTATAACCATCAATTATTAATTTGTACCAGTGATCCGCAAATAAAACTCATTCGTTGGGGAAGAAAGCACTATAACCGACTCATAAGCTTACTTGCATCACATTATAAATAATAATTATTTCACAAAATTTATTCCAGTAATCCACAAATAAAACTCATCTGTTGAGGAGAAAGACACTAAAACCGATTCATAAGCTTACTTGCATCACTTAATAATTCAACAATGGAGGCCGCGGGATCATGACCAATCCCACTCCCACTTAGTTATTTAACAAGATGGTTTTTGCATGCATACAATATAACATATATAATTATGCAAATAAACATGGTATTATTACGGCAAATAAGGCAGTATATCAAATAGCACATTTAATCCAAATATATAATAATAATTGGCAAATAAAACAATTATAACAATTATATATAAGGAAAGAAAAAAAATTGCCAAATTGGGTTGACTGGTCAACACTCCAAACAATAAAATAGGAGACTTGCACAACAAGTAGGTATATCTTGTGGCCTAAGAAAACCAACCCACAAGGTTCCAAGGGGAGAGAAAACTGCTCATATACATGCACCAATCCAACCCTGCCACGTCATCCCATCATACATGGATCCACAACATGAATACACGCTGTTCAATCCTTTTCGTACAATCGCTGGAAAAACATGCCATTGCTATTGGAAATACAGCTGCCAGTTTCTCCCAGCCACCGATAAGCATCGTCCGTTGGAAATCTCAGACTATTGCCGAACATGCAGCCTTGTCTCGCTGGCTTTTAGCATAGCACAACCACCAAGAAGAATACAACCGCCGCTTACTATGTATCCTTGCCGACAGCAGCAACCAGTCATATCCATCACCATGCCGGGCTGTTGCATCTATCCGCCGTTAACGAAAACCAGCGGAAGTAGAATCACCGCCGTATCCAGCAATTCTAATGGACACCTCAACTTCCCATCACTAAACACGCCACCAACAGGTTGTGCTTCCAGCCAAAGCCTTAAGCCACTCCATGCCAGTCGATACCCGGCGGGAATCCTAGATGACCGCTGGTCAGAAAACACGCAAGGTTGCCGACGCCTGACAGCCAAGTTTACAAACAGGTGGTCAGGCTATTGAGCAGCCCGCTTCCCAGCCGTATTGGAAATATCTCGCCATCCATGCCGCCCTCTCCAGCAAGTAGTGCCGCTGCCTCAAAAAATCGACGCGTCAAGATGCTTTCAGACTCTGCAGGATTCCTTCTGGCCAAAAGATCCATCGCGCCAGGCCCGCCCCTTTGAAACATACCGTCCGCCTCCAGCCATGGTACTTTTCTATTTGTGCCATGCCATGACCAAAGAGATAAGAGCCCCTGCCTGGACACACATGCTCATAGACTTTCCCCACAAAGCAGGAGGACCCGATCGGAAGTTGCTATGAAAACGTGAAGACTCGCTCGGAAATTCACCACAGACCCGCCTAGCCAAACAGCTTAATCTGTGCCACAACCTTCTGTCACCAGCATGTCCATCCAACGGTATATGACATGTCTAGTTTGGAGTTCCACACAAATTTAGGAAAATCGTGGAAGTTGACGAACAGCAGCACCAAACAACCTCTTGATCTTCTGTTGTATTTCCAAGTCCAATCTTGACGTCGTGTGGGCAACGATACTCAAGATCTTCTCAATCTCCTATTCCCTCGCCCTCCTCACAATGTTAGCCATGTATAATCAGTTAGATTAGGGTTTTCGGACAGTTGAGATGACTTATATACGGGCTACAGCAGGGACCAGAATAAGAAATTAAAGTTGGGCCTCCATTAGGCTTAAGTATCCAAGCTTAGCCCAAAACTTAAACTTAAGTCCAATAATAATAATATATACCATTAAAATATTATTACTGCACTACCGTTCTAACCCCATAATTACGTTATGGGCTCTTTTTTATTATGAGCTCGACAGTCTCCTCATGTTTAAGATATACAATGCCTATTAATTAATTAAGTTACTGACAACTCCATTAATTAATATCTCATCCAAGAGTAGTACCACTCAACCTCATTATCATACCGGAATAAATCCACCTACAGGGTTTACATGATAATCCTTATGAGCTCCTCAAGGGGACATCATCAACCTATAACGAACACGTATTTCTTCTACAATCAACAGCACACCATGAGACAACACTATTTCCCAACTCACCGAGTTTGTTGATTTAATTACATTCATCAATGAAATACATACTGCCTTACGTGTCGAGGTTATTATATAGGGATTAAGAGCACGAACATCCATAATAACTGAGATCAAGTTCTTCTATAAGTCAGTATAAGTCGAACGATCTTAAGCGGTCCTACTCAATACACACAGAGTGCACTAATGTGATTCTATAGCCAAGACAAACTAATTTCAAATCACACTACAACCATCCCGATAGAGAGTCCCCATCTATCTCGGTTGTGAGCATCTGTTTATACTTTATAAGGAAACCGATAATATGATCTTTCGCGTGTTGTCGCACAACATATTATCTACGGTATAAAGTAAGTCGACTTTTGCGTAGAACATATATATAAATTATAAGACTCAAGCATTTGAGCATATGATTCTTATTTCAAATAAATTGTTAAAATATTGTTCATACTAAAACTAGACTTTTAGTATACAATCCAATAGGCTCGACATGAGGAAGGTGTATGGTTATTCATCCGAGGAAGTAATCCGATTTCATTTAAGATGCCCTTCTCTCTCATTGACCTTACTACAGTTCAGGTCAATGCAATTTGGTTGATGAACACTCCTCCCCATGTCGTGATCTCCACTACTTGTTGTGCTAATGGAGATTGGCGTACTTTGGTAGATATGAACCTTGGAGGTGTGTATCTCGATTTGGATATGATTCTAGTGGGAGAACCGGAGGAGTATGAGAAGGACGAGCCATTTTAGCAGCAGCAACAGCAGTTTGGACAGCAGCAGCCGCCACCGTTTGAGCATCCGATACCTGAGGTACATATGGAGATGCCTCACGATCATGATATTCCAGAGATGGGTATTCCTCCGATGCAGCCACCACCACCGCAGCAGCCACAGCAGTATGATTTCTGGCAGGATCGCTTCTACAGAGAGCAGTTTCAAATAATGAATGCAAATCAGCAGAAGACGAACAACAAACTTGCTTTGGCAAATACGAATTATGTTGCGCTCAACTTGAGGTATGATGTTATTGATAGATAGATGGGAGAGACGCAAGCAAACTATCAAGAGGATGATAGGAAGTTTTGGGTTCTTTTGACGGATTTTGACATATGGTGCATGGAGATTAGCGATGATGATGATGCTCCGGAGGAGTAGAGTGCGCCAAGTCTTTCTCTTTGTCTGATTCCTCTCATCTCCCTTCTATTTTTCACTTAACATGTTGAGGCTTGGCTGGTGGTTAGTTTGGTTTATATCAGATTTATGCGTGAGTAGTATGTACCATATTGTTGATATAGTCGAGATTGATGGTGTTGATGGATATTTGTGCACTTGATGATGATTGATGGATTGATATTGACTCTTTAGTGTGAATGTGTATTATACTTGTGATATATGTTTATTCTGTTGAAAAGAAGCATGTATTGTTTGTTATTACTTGTAGCTTATACGGGAATTGAAGTTGATTGCAGAGTGCTTAGGAAATCTATTACCATGTTAGAATTTGAGCCTTTTTATCATGATACATCAATGCATGATAGTTTATTCTTAAGGGAATCGTTCATATGTTTGTATTCTAGAACTTGTCTTGGCGTCTTGTTTGAAATTCGTGATTAATAGATACTAGGAAATGATCTTTGGTTGTTATTGATAATTGAGCCACTTAGCCAAAAGTTATTCTACCTTAATGTGTATATCATTAGAAGCCCTATTGAGCCTTTAAAAGCTTTTTTCTTTGGCAAGCCTATGATAAAAGCCTTTATTACCTTTACTTTAGCTTTGAAATACCCTATTTACTAGTAGAGAGTTGAGCTGAATAAATTACCAAGTGATGAAAAGAAAGAAAGGAAGGAAAATTGTGCTAGTGATAAGTGAAGAAAGATTGTGGTTAAAATCTTGTCTAGGTGTAGTGCCTGAAATTGTTACCCCGACTGCTTGGAAGGGTAGTGCCCGAAATTGGTACCCTTACACTTTGAAGAAAGAAGATGTTGATTCCAAGGAAAAGAATGAGACGATGAATCGCAAGGATCATGAGAATGATGATGGAGCAAAGAAATAAAGTTGTTTGATGAAAAGAAAAACTCCAAGGTAATTCTCTACCAAGTCATTTTATCTAAATTCTTCTACCATTACCAAATAGTCAACATTACAACCCATAAGATAAGTCCTTTATGATCCTAGTATTGAATTAATGATGAATTGATTTTTGAGACCTTTGCCAAGTTTAAGGTTACGCAGACTGTATAAATTGATGATGAGCATATATACTAACCTTGAAGTGTACATCTTTTACACTTGAGTACGAAAGTAAACACTTACCTAGTGAGCTAGATGACTTAGCCTCATAGAAGTATTGTGGTTGATCAATGTTTTTACATGGATGAAAATTGTGATGACTGCATGTTATAATTTAATAGATTACATGTATTATTGAGTTATACATATATGAGGATCTTGTGAATGACACTCGCTTACCTTTGTTTTGATTTTGTTGCCTCAGGACGAGTAACATGTAAGTTTGGGGGTTTGATGAGAGTGATAATTCACGTATTTTGAGCTATGATTTGTGTGGAAATTGAGTACGATTTGGGTGATTACCACGGCAAATTGGTATGTTAATTGAAAATCCATGAATCAGAGGTTACCAAGGCTATTTGAGTATATTTATATAGAAACACAGGTCAGAAGTGCTCAAAATCGAAAAACACGAGTTCCGAGAGGCCGCTCGACCATAGGAGAAGTCGCTCGACCAAGACCTTTTGGTTGAGCGAGGTTAGATTTGGTCGAGCGGATGTTTGTACAGAGTTTCAGCAAATAGAGAGGCCACTCGACCTCGCCATTTTGGTCTAGCTGGGACACGCGGTGCTATTTTTGGTAATTCCGACCCACATGTGCGTGAATTGGCGTATTTTCCAAGAAAAAGCCCAGTAAAGGTGCATAAGGAGAGTTCTACAATTATAAAAAGTGGTGCCGATCACATCAAAAAGGGAGTTAGATTCCACATCCATCCTACACCACATCCAAACCCTAACTCCATCCTACGGAGCTGTAAAGAGAGAGTCGTGCAGCAAATCAAGTGAGAACCAAGTGAAGATTCAAGACGGAGGGAGAAGCGACGGCGCCCATATCTAGGGTTTACTTCGCAACTTAATCTTTCTAATAATTTTTAAAACTATGGGTAAGATCTATCCAAACACAATGACCGTTATTCGAAGCGTCATGGGCTAGAACTGCTTTGGTAGTTCTAGGGTTATGAAGGTTTTTATCTAGTTAATTGAACTTCCATGTGTATACTCCGTACAACACTACTTGTGGATTTATTTTATATAAGACTATGCTTTATTAATTCATACTCAGAGTTGTTTTGTGCATCATTAACTATTATGTAAAGTTTGAATACATATCTTTGTTATTGATTGAGTGCGTTCATGGCTGAGCAGGATTCCATGTTATGATTCTAAGTGAGGGGAATCCGAAGCTTCATTAGAACTATTTATATGAATATTTATTAATTGAATTGAATTCGGGTTAGTATGTAGGATAAAGAGGATAATTATATAGTACCTATAAAGGGAGATCATACCGGGTTAGAGTACTTAGTGCACGGGAAATAATTGATACTAATAGTACCTAGAAAGGGGGTGTAATTATATCTCTTGCTTTGAGGTAATTCACACGTGTTACATGCTTATCTACTTGTGTCTATAGAGTAGATTTGCATGGTTTAGTGATGTGTCTATAGTCCACAAGGCAGAGTTGGACATTAACATACGTTAGGGAGATTAATTTGTGAAACTGGATGGCCCAAAGAGCTACCTATTTTCTCACTTGAGCAACTCTCATTTATCTCTACTATCTCTATTTTATTTACTATTTTATTATTTGTTTATTAGATTAGTTATTACTATCCAATTAAATTGCTAATAATAGTTTCTTAGATTATATAATAATAAATTGATAACAAAATGTCCTTTGGGTTTGATAAATATAACTTGGTCGCTTATCTAAGCTACAATAACATCCTTCATACTTGGAGATTAAAATTGTGTGTTGAGAAAACAACCATAACCTCTTCCTTTCATGGATCAAATGCTTGATCGTCTTGCAGGATATTATTTATATTATTTCTTGTATGGGTACTCGGAGTATAATCAAATCATGATTTCACCCGATGACTAAGAAAAGACTACTTTTACTTGCCGTTATAGAACTTTTGCTATTAGAAAGATGTCTTTTGGATTATGTAATGCATCTGCAACATTTCAGCGCTGTATGATGGCCATATTTGATGGGTTGATAGAAAAGATCATGGAGGTGTTTATGGATGATTTTTCTATGTTTGGTTCCTCCTTTGATATTTGTGTATCTAACTTGTCTGTTATTTTGAAGAGATGTCAAGAAACTAATCTTGTCTTGAATTGTGAGAAGTGCCACTTCATGGTGAGAGATGCGATTATTCTTGGGCATCATATTTGAGCTAAGGGATTGCAGGTGGATAGAGCAAAGGTGGTGGCAATTGAGAATCTTCCACCACCTACTAGTGAAAAGGGATGGCGGTCCTTCCTTGGACACGCAGGATTTTATAGGAGATTTATCAAAGACTTCTCAAAATACTCCAAGCCATTGTCTCACTTACTTGAAAAGGATGTTCCTTTTTTTATGATGAATGTCTGACAGCTTTTCAGGTTTTGAAGGAGGCACTTATTACTGCACTTATCTTGATCACACCGGATTGGACTCAGCCGTTTGTACTTATGTGTGATGCAAGTGATCTAGCACTTGTAGTGGTGCTTGGGCAGATGAGAGAGAAGAAATTATGTGCCATCTACTATGCGAGTAAGACTTTTGATGCAGTATAAAAGAACTACACTATCACTGAAAATAAGTTTCTAGTTGTTGTGTATGCATTCAATAAGTTCCGACAGTATTTGGTTGGCATAAAGACTATTGTGTACATGGATCATTCTGCGATTAGGTAATTGATGAAGAAATAGGAAGCGAAGAAAAGGATCATTATATGGATCCTTCTTCTGCAAAAATTTGATATGGAGATCCGAGATAAGAAGGTACGGAGAATGTGCTGGCAGATCACCTATCAAGGTTGGAGACAATGGAGCATTGTGATGATTCCTTCGAATACATAGAGGAGGAGATGTTCCCTGATGAGAATATTATGGCGGTGTTTGCTGAAGGAGAGGAGAGAGCTTGTGTAGTAGCTGCTCAAGGAGTTTATCCATAGTATGTGGATTATGTCAATTACATTGCCGTAGGAGAAATTCCGAGATATCTCAATAGGTATCAACTTGCAAAATTTAAGAGGGATGTTGAGACTTTCACATGGTACGATCCGTTTGTCTACAAGATTCTTGGGGATTTTATCATCTGTATGTGTGTTCCCGAGATGGAGATGGAGAGTGTCCTTGAGTTTTGCCATGCACAACCTAACAGGGGGCACTTCGGAGCTCAAAAGACTGTAGCTAATATACTTCAATATGCTCTTTATTGTTCTACTTTGTTTAAAGACTGTGAATCCTTTGTAGCGACATGTGATAGATGTCAATGGATGGGAAACATAAGTCAAAGAGATGAGATGCCACTTTAGCCGAGCATTTTTGTTGAAATCTTCGATGTATGGGGAATCAGTTTTATGCGGCCGTTTCCCGCATCTATTGGATTTCTCTACATCCTTCTAGCAGTAGATTATGTTTCTAAGTGGGTGGAGGCCATTCCTGTTGGATTGTATACTAAAAGTCTAGTTTTTTTATGAAAAATATCTTACAATGAATTTGAAATGAGAATCATTGATCAAATGATTACGTCTTATAATTTATTTATATGTCCGATACAATAGTCCACTTACTTTATACCATAGATAATATGTTGTGCGACAACATACGGAAGATCATATTATACATTTTTTTATAAAGTATAAACTAATGCGCACAACCGAGATAGACGGGGACTCTCTATCAGAATGGTTGTAGTGTGATTTGGTATTAGTTAGTCTTGACTATAAAATTATATTAGTGCACTTTGCGTATTGAGTAGGACTGCTTGAGATCGTTCGATTTATACTGACTATATAGGAGAACTTGATCTCAGTTATTATGGATGTTTGTACTCTTGATCCCTGTACAATAATCTCGACACGTAAGACGGTATGTATTTCTTTGATTCATCAATGGGTGAGATTTACATGTAATTAAATCAATAAACTCGGTGAGTTGGGAAGTAGTACTGTCTCAATGGTGTGTTGTTGATTGTAAAAGGAATCAGTGTCCTATTAAATAGGTTGATGATGTCCCCTTGAGGAGCTCATAAGGATTATTATGTAAACCCTGCAGGTGGATTTATTCTGGCATGATAATGAGGTTGAGTGGTACACTCTCGGATGATATATTAGTTAATGGATTTGTTAGTAACTTAATTAATTAATGGGCATTGTATATCTTAAATATAGGGAGATTAACGAGCTCATAATAAGAAAGAGCCCATAACGTAATTTTGGGATTGGAACGGCAGTGCAGTAATAATATTTTAGTGGAATATATTATTATTATTGGACTTAAGTATAAGTTTTGAGCTAAACTTGAATACTTAAGCCTAATGGAGGCCGGACTCTAATTTCTCCTCCCGGTCCCTGCTGTAGCCCATATATAAGTCATCTCACCTACTCTAAACTCTAATTGATTAATTATTTATTCCTAACATTGTGAGAAGGGTGAGAGAACAGTAGATTGAGAAGATCTTGAGGATCTTCGCCCACACGACATCAAGATTGGACTTGAGAATGCAGTAGAAGATCGGAAGGTTGTTTGCTGCTGTTGTTCGTCAACTTCCACAATGTTTCTAAAATTGTATGGAAATTCAAACTATTCGTGTAAAACACCATTGGAAAGCCACGGAAGAGAGGATCGTTTTGGGTGTAGATCACTCAAATTGGAAATCAAATGAGGAAGTTATGCCCAAAACCGTGAGGCTGCGCAGGCTGCCGGTGAGAATCTTTCTTCTTCAACATACCCTAGTGAAAGGTAATATGATTCTATATTTTTTGCTTCCACTGTATTAGAAACGCTTGTAACCAAACGATCGAATGCCAACAATTGGTATCAGAGCTAGGCCCCAGACTTAACTGGCTCTGCCCCGAGGTTGGTGGGATGTTCGGACCTAAAACTGTTTGGTCTAGCTATGGGATTTTGTTTGAGGGGGAATGTTGGTTGGGTATCAACCAAAGTCCCGCATCGGTTAGAAATGGGGTTGGCCAAAGCCCCACATCGGTTTGAAGTAGAGTTGGCCAAAGAACCACATCGGTTAGAAGTGGGATTGGCAATAGGTTTATAAGTGCGAGAGAGTCTCTCCCTACATGAGGCCTTTTGGGTGTGATACCCAGAGTGGTAAAACCGTGAAGACTAGTGGGCGGCCCAAAGCGGACAATATCATTCTAGTAGATTAAGTGGGCCCGGCTCCGCTGGGCCGATAAACTCAACAAGTGGTATCAGAGCTTCGGTTTTGTGGCTAAACGTGACATGTTAGGCTAGGGTTTATATGATTATGTGATTCAATTATGAATTAGAATCGCATGAGTATGTTAGTGTTTTGGTATAATTGCTTTATCCATGAAAACCCTATATCTGTTGTCGATTAAATTCGACAATTCACAACGATGGTGAAAGATCGAAGTTGTACATGATGGTAAGCGTGTGTTCTGGATGTTGCGTGGAGCATACGGAAGCAGTTTGATGGAGCCCGATGGCAGGCAGAAGGCGCTCATTTCTAATCCTGAAGCGCATGATTTGTTGCACATCATTGTGTAAAAGGCCGGGTGTGGCGCACGAAGGCTTGTGGATTATCGTGCAGTGCGACGAGCAGACTACAGAGCATCTCACATGTCATTACGCACGGATGCTTAGCTGGGCGCACGAAGAAGAGCAGGTAGGCTCGTTGATACACCCAATGGTAAGCGTGCTGCTGGGCTATGGCGGTCGGAGGCATGTAGGATGCCAAGCTGACTGCCGAGTGCGGGGTGCAGCACCGGGCGTGAAGTTGGGCAAGATACCGTGTGCCATGCTCGATGGCGTGAACAGGAACAATAGGGTATCGAACATGGAGTAGGGCATTCTGGCGAGTGCTTCTACACGGAACCCGATGTTCCAAGCGAGTCAGTGAGATGTCCAGGGCAAATCAAGAGAAGTTCCGGGCTAGTCGACCAATGTTCTAGGCGAGTTGACCAAAGTTTTAGGCGAGTCGATGAGATTTTCGGGTGAGTCGACGAGTGTTCTGGGCGAGTCTTTCGAGAGTTCTGGGCACGGCATTTTGGGTGAGTCGGGCAGCATTTTGGGCGAGTCAAGAGGCGTTCTGGGCGAGTCAGACAGCGTTTATGGCAAATCAAGCATGGCATTAGACAAGATGACAGGCGGCATGCTAGCAGGCTGGTGTGGTTACTCGAGTCAAGCCTCAGCACACGGATCTACTCGAGTCGAGTTCGGCTCTGTAGCATGGCTGGTCAGTTTAGGTTGATCCCTATCTGCATTGCCTGCATTCGTGCTTGGTGGCGAACAATCGAATTCGCCAATATATATAACAGTTTATAATTGATTTAATTATTTGATTATTGTTATATATGTTATGCATGATTCTATGTGATTTACTGCCTTATGTGCTATAATAGGAGCATGCTATGTTGTGCATTTTATTTTGAATATTATAAAAACCCTCCATGTTCAATTACTAAGTGGGAGAGGGGATTGGTTAATAATCCCCGCGGCCTCCATTATTGGTTTGTAATGTGATGCAAGTATACTTGCGTATTGGTTATAGTGCCTTCATCCCCATTGGATGAGTTTATATGCGGATCACTAGTAAAAACTTATAATTGATGATTATAGGAAATTATCTGAGCGCGTGTGTACTTCTCTATCTGTAAGGCACACTAGCTTGGGCCGCGGACTTGAGATCAAATAATGGTGTACACTTAGGTGTAAATAATAAGTATCCTCCCATCGGAGTCACTGCTATTATTTGCATGGATAAAGAGGAACCGACTATTAATTATTTTGTCATGAGGTTAGGTTGACAAATGATATTAATGGGTAAAACCTTCTTTTGTAAATGTTCGGGTTTGTATACATCCACACTATTGTGGCATGCAGACTTACGGTGCTTGAGATGTCGGTGAAATTTATTTTATATTATTTTGATGGAATAAATATAAATGGATAAATTCGAAGATTTGATCGGTGCATTTATTTACGTGATTCTCTGTAATTTTAAATTGTATATTTCACTTATTGTTTACTAAAAGAAATTATATTTATTGGTCCAAAATTAGATGATTAGAAAAGAATCTTAGCTTCGAATTTTACTGCTTAGGAAAACATAAGTGTTCTCGCTAAGGATGTCCTATGATGCCTATTAAAGTCTCTAGTAGAGAGGTGAGAGGTTCATAGAAATATGATGGTCTCATGTAACTCTTCGGATTCTTGAGCAAGATTGATAGGTGGGAGTTCATAGTTGAATTTTTTTGAATGAATTGGAAATGCTTGGAGTGGAAATTGAAAGAGAAACCTAGATCAATTTGTTTCTCATAATTTGCCTGGATGTTTTGAACAAGTTTTACCTGAAATAAGAGAGGTTGTATATGATGCAGAATTTCTAACAAAACATATGGCGAAAGAAATCAATTTTCACCATGATGTGAACAAGGTTTGTATCTCATTCACTAGTTGTTTAAGCTTGATTAGTGATGGCATCTACTGACACGTTGTGTGCAGATACCGTGATCATTAAAAGCATGTAACTAAGTGATGATAAGATTAATAAGTACAAGGGTAAAACTACGAAAGTAGTGGCTGTTGCAGTGGGAGTTGTTTATTTATCTTATGATAGGAATAAACGTTTGATTATGAGAAATTTTCTTTACGTACGTTTTCATAGAAAGAATTTAATTTCAGTTTCTATGCATTTATGGATGGATATTCTACTGCATTTAAATGACATAGTCATTATAATAAAGGATAGAGTTGTAATCTTTATGGTACGTCGGTGGACAATTTGTACACTCTTAAATCATGTTTATCCTAGGGATACAACAAATTGAAATTAATAACGCATTTTCTAATCTTAATAAGAGAAAGACTCTTATGGAAAAGGTTAGATAGATGATGTGTTATTTGGAATTATTAAATTCATTTTATGGATATGCCCTATAAATAGTATTTCGTATGAATGTTTGTGTTTTTGTGGGATATCCAAGAAAAATGAAGGGTGATTCATTTAATACCCTAAAAGATCAAAGGATGATTGTTAACATAATCCCTAGATTTTTGGAAAATGACTATGTAATAAATCACAAACCTATGTATAAGTTGTTCTAAAGTAAGTGAGAGGGAAAACACAAAGTATAGTACCAATGTATAAGAGGATATACCACAAGGTAAACTGCATCGCGTGTAACATCTGATACACAATTTCATGTAGTGTCTTGTCGTAGTAGGAGGGTTGTTTTACAACTGCATAGAGTTTATATTTTGGGAGAGTCGTGAGACTTGGTCCCTAATAAATATGGAATTGACCCACGGATACGATGAAGCACTACAAGATAAAAATGCAATATCTTTGCAAGTTATAATAATTTCTGAAAAAGAGTATATGGAATCTAACTCAAATCTGGGAGCTTGTACAACCACTGTTGTTGTAAAAGTCATTATATGTGTAGGTCTACAAAAAAAGAGGATTAGATAATAAGATGAAAACCTTGGAAGCAAAGCTTGTTGCAAAAAGGTAAACTCAAAAAGAAGAGGTTCGATTATGAGTTAGGCTTTTCGACGGTAGCTATACCTATGTTGATCCGGATTCTTTTATCTATTGCTAATCATATTGATTATGAGGAATAACAAATATATGTCAAGACAGCTTTCCTGATTGGAAGTCTTGAGGAAAATATCTATGTGAAGCAATCAGAGTGATTCATTGCAAAGTGCAAAGTGCACTTTGAGTGTAAGCTTAAAAGTGTCCATTTATGGACCAAAGCGAGCATTAAACTCAAAGTACATCTGTTTAAATGAGGAAATCTATTAACATGGATTTAATCAATGCTCGGATGGGTCTTGTGTATTGGAAAAGAGTGACGAAAACATGGTGGTATTTATTGACTTTTGTACATGATATCTTGCTCATTGGAGACAGTGAAATAGTATTGTTGGACATATGGGTATGGTTAATAAAGCAAAAGAAATGAAGGACTTAAGAGAATCAAAATATATTCTTGCGATCATTGTTAATGAACACAAGAAAGGATGTTGTGCTTATCTCTAACTTCATGAAATGATACAATCCTTACTCATTTTAGCATGTGACTTTATCTAAGGAAATGTGTCTTAAGACACAAAAAAAGATAAAATAGAAGAAGGCGATTCCTTATGCTTTGGCGAATAAGGAAGCCTAATCTATGGATGCTATGCACGAGATTGGACATCTATTTTGCTAAACTCATGGTCAGTGAGTACCAAGGTAACCCGAAACAAGAATGTTGAACTGTGGTAAATCCAGTTCAAGGTTATGTGTTTGATTTTTGAAGTAGAGTCATAATATGGAGGAGTGTAATATAGAAATATATTTCGGTCTCCACCATGGGAAGATGATGAACTGGAGCTTCAGAGGTAGCCAAATCTAACTGTATGACTCTAGAAACATCGTAATGGACTTAGATGTGATTCTAAGTTTGCCCAAGATTATTACAATTTATTGTGATAATAATGGTGCAGTTGCAAACTTGAAGGAATCACGAGCCCATAAGGTAATTAACCACATGGAATGCAAGTACCACCTGTTACGAGAAATCGTATGATGAGGGGAAGGTTGTTGTCGCCAAGATTGTATCGGAAGATAGCCTAGTAAATCCCTTTACAAGGACCTTAAGACGAAAGTTTTTGATGGTCGTGTAGTGGGAGTGGGAATCAGATGTATGACAGTGAACATGACAGCATAGTCTTTCAGTATAAGTGGGAGATTGTTGGATTGTATACTAAAAGTCTAGATTTTTGTATGAACAATGTCTTAAAATGAATTTGAAATTAGAATCATTGATCAAATGATTGGGTCTTATAATTTATTTATACGTCCGATGCAATAGTACACTTACATTATACTGTGGATAATATGTTGTACGACAACACGCGGAAGATCATATTATCGATTTCCTTATAAAGTATAAACAGATGCTCACAACCGAGATAGACAGGGACTCTCTATCAAGATGGTTGTAGTGTGATTTGGTATTAGTTTGTCTTGACTATAAAATCACATTAGTGTGCACTTTGTGTATTGAGCAGGACAGCTTGAGATCATTCTATTTATACTAATTATATAGGAGAACTTGATCTAAGCTATTATGGATGTTCGTACTCTTAATCTCTATACAATAACCTCGACACGTAAGGCAGTATGTATTTCTTTGATTCATCAATGGGTGAGATTTACATGTAATTAAATCAATAAACTCGGTGAATTGGGAAGTAGTCATATCTCTATGGTGTGTTGTTGATTGTAGAAGGAATCCGTGTCCTATTAAATAGGTTGATGATGTCCCCTTGAGGAGCTCATATGGATTATTATGTAAACCCTGCAGGTGGATTTATTTCCGCATGATAATGAGGTTGAGTGGTACTACTCTTGGATGAGATATTAATTAATGAAGTTGTTAATAACTTAATTATTAATAAACATTGTATATCTTAAATATGGAGAGATTAACAGGCTCATAATAAGAAGGAGCCAAAAACGTAATTTTGGGATTGGTGCGGCAGTGCAATTTTAATATTTTAGTGGAATATATTATTATTATTGGACTTAAGTATAAATTTTGGGCTAAACATGGATATTTAAGCCCAATGGAGGCCCGACTCTAATTTCTCCTCCTGGTCCATGCTGTAGCCTATATATAAGTCATCTCAGATGTCATAAATGTTGGATTATATACTAAAAGTCTAGCTTTTTGTATGAACAATGTCATAACAATTTATTTGAAATGAGAATCATATGATAAAATGATTGCGTCCTATAATTTATTTATATGTACGATACAATAGTCCACTTGAGATCGTTCGACTTATACTGACTTATAGAAGAACTTGATCTCTATTATTATGGATGTTCGTGCTCTTAATCCCTATACAATAACCTCGATACGTAAGTCAGTATGTATTTCTTTGATTCATTAATGGATGAGATTTACATGTTATTAAATCAACAAACTCGGTGAGTTGGGAAGTAGTGTTGTCTCTATGGTGTGCTGTTGATTGTAGAAGGAATCCGTGTTCGAAATAAGTTGATGATGTCCCATTGAGGAGCTCATAAGGATTATTTTGTAAATCCTGCAGGTGAATTTATTCCGGCATGATAATGAGGTTGAGTGGTGCTACTCTCGGATGAGATACTAATTAATGGAGTTGTCAGTAACTCAATTAATTAATTGGCATTGTATATCTTAAACTTGGGGAGACTAACGGGCTCATAATTAGAAGGAACCCATAACGTAATTATGGGATTAGAACGGTAGTGCAGTAATAATATTTTTATGGTATATATTATTATTATTGGACTTAAGTATAAACTTTGGGCTAAACTTGGATACTTAAGCCCAATGAAGGCTCAACTCTAATTTCTCCTCCTGGTCCCGGCTGTAGCCCATATATAAGTCATCTTAGCTATCCAGAAATCCTAATTTAGCTGATTAATCACGCCTAACATCAAAGGAGGGTTATGGAACAGTAGATTAAGAAGATCTTGAAGATCTTCGCCCACACGACGTCGAGATTGGACTTGGGAATACAGCAAAAGATCGGAAGGTTGTTTGCTGCTACTGTCCATCAATTTGCATGATTTTTTAAAATCGTACAGAACTTAGAACTATTCTTGTGATATACTGACGGAAATCCACTGAAGAGAGGATCATTTTGGTGTGTAGATCACTCAAATCGGAGATCAGAGGAGAGAGTTATGCTCAAAACGGTTAGACTGCGCAGGCTATCGGCGAGAATTCATTTTCTCCAACATACCCTAGTGAAAGGTAATACGTTTCTATGTTTTCTTGCTTCCGCTGATTGTTAGAAACGTATGGAACCCTAACAGTTCACGTTAAGCAAATGATCGAAAGCTAACAATTGGTATCAGAGCTTTGGTTTTGTGGTGAAGCATGAAACGTTAGGCTAGGGTTTATGTCAAAACGTTAAATGGTTTAAGTATTCATGTTATGCTAGTATACCCTATTCGAATACCATATACCTGTGTCAAACGTAGACTAGGGTTTAGAAATTATTGTTTCTTGTTGAATATTCTATTGATGACACTCTTCGAAAATTTTATAATCTGGAAATTTTTGAAAATTTGATAAATTGAAAATTTTGAAAATTTGATAATCTGGATAGTTTTCGAAAATTTGATAATCTAGAAGTTTTGAAAATTTGATAATCTGGAAATTTTTTAAAATTTGATAATTTTGAAATTTCAAAAATTTGATAATCAGGAAATTTTCAAAAATTTGATAATCTGGAAATTTTAAAAATTTTGATAATCTGGAAATTTCGAAAGAAGTTTCGAAAATTTGATAATCTGAAAATTTTTAAAATTTTGATAATCTGGAAATTTCAAAATTTTGATAATCTGAAAATTTTTGAAAATTTGATAATCTGGTCGATATCGATGATTTCGGTAATCTGAACGATACCGACAGTCGATATCGATAGTTTTGAAATTTGATAATCTGGAAGTTTTTTTAAAATTTGGTAATCTGGTTGATATCTATGATTTCGATAATCTCGACGATATCGATGGTCGATATCGATATTTTCAAAATTTTGAAAATATGGAGATTTTCGAAAATTTGATAATCTAGTGGTCGTTTCCCGTATTCGTGCTTGATAGCGAATAATCGAATTCGCTGATATATAACTGTTATAATTAATTTAATTATTTAATTATTGTTATATCTGCTACGCATGATTCTCTTTGATTTACTTTCTAATGTGCCATAATAAGAGCATGCTAGGTTGCGTATTTTATTATGAATATTATATGCATGTAAAAACCCTCGGTGTTAAATTACCAAGTGGGAGAGGGGATAGGTTATTAATTCCCGCGACCTCCATTAATTCCCTTACGGATGAGTTTATTCATGGATCACTGGTACAGACTTCATTAAATAATTATTGTTTGTAATGTGATGCACATGAACTTTCGTTTTGACATAGACCTTCCTCCCTAACGGATGAGTTTATATGCGGTTCACTTATACAAATTTATAATTGATGATTATAGGAAGTTATCCGAGTGCGTGTGCACTTCTCCAACTGTAAGGCACATAAGCTTTCGCATTGGACTTGGAATCAAATAATGGTGTACTCTTAAGTGTAAATAACTAGTATCCTCCCCAGCGGAGTTGATGAGTGTGTTAATTCACCAATCTTGCTCCTAGATTTGTGCTATTATGGAGTGTTTGAGGGATGAAATCGGTTGTAAACTGATATATATTGTATGAAGTCAGGAATCAGGTGTTGTTGGAGCTATATGAGTGGTTTTTCGAAGGAAATCTAAGTGGAAGTGTTGAAAATTGAAGAAAGGAAGTCGAAGCCATCCGTTGGACGAAGCAGAAGTGCAATTCGACCTGAAGGAGATCAATTCGACCAGCCCTTCAGGTCGAATTGGCAGCACAAATGAGCAGAAGGTAGATTCGACAACGACAGTGGCGATTAGACCTGGGCATCAGGTTGAATCATGGTCGAATCTATTGGCGAAGATGCTGATTCAATCTCGTCACTTCGATTCGACCAGGGCAGTTGGTCGAATCAATCAAGCACCTGGGACCTACAGTATGCCAATTTGACCTGCAATTCGACTTGGAGAGGTTAATTTGACCTGTTGGTGAAGTCGAATTGAGGCTCGGGAACTTACCATATCCATATTTTTACACTGTTAATGCGTGTGATCACTTAAAAAGCCCATTCCAAGCCCTGGAGACATAATTACAAGTATAAAATAAGGCTTATGCAGCAGTAGAGACATCATCTATCATACAAGAAGACGTGGAGACATAGAGTTGGGAGGAGATCGATCGTCCATCATTCGGAGGGGCTGTGACAGAGGTTCCGCTGGAGATTCAAGTAAGATTGGTCCAACTAACCATGATTGTTCTTAGATCAATCATGGGCTAGAGCCGCTTCGGTAGTTCTAGGGTTATGAAGGTTTCATGAGTTAATTTGTCTTTTGTGTGTAAACTCTGTACAACACTACTTGTGGTTTATTTTATATAAGATTGTGCATTTTTAATCCTTACTCACGGTCGTTTTTTGCATCAATAATTGTTGTGTAGAGTCTGAATACATAACTTGGTTATTGGTTGAGTTTGTTCACTGCTGAGCAGGGTTTTATGTTATAATTCTAAGTGATGGGATTCTGAAGTTTTATTAGAGCTATCTTATATGAATACTTGTTAATTGATTCATATTCGGGTTAATAAGTAGGATAAAGAGTATAATTTCATAGTACCTATAAAGGGAGATCAAATCAGGTTAGAGTACTAAGTGCACGGGAAATAATTGATTGTGATAGTACCTAGAAAAGGGGGTGAATTATATCTCTTGCTCTGAGTATATTCACACGTGTCATACGCATATTTACTTGTGTTTATAGAGTGAATTTGAATGGTTTAGTGATGCGTCTATAAATCACAAGGCAGAGTCGGACACCGTCATACGGAAGATGAATTAATAAGTGGAGCTGGATGACCTGACGAACTACCTACTATCTTACTTGATCACAACTCACTTATCTCTTCTCTTGTTATTTTTACTTGCTATTTAAATTAATATTTGTTACTTAATTTCTATACCACAACCATTATATTTCCAACATAGTCTCAGTTTACTAGAATATAATTAAATTGATAATTATCCGTCCCTTGGATTTGATATATAACTTGGTCACCTTGAAAACTACAATTGATATCCTTCATACTTGAGGATTAATTGTGTGTTGAGAAAACGCCTATCAGGAGTCACTGCTATTACTTGCATGGCTAAAGAGGAACCGACTATTAATTATTTTGTCATGAGGTTAGGTTGACAAATGATATTAATGGGTAAAACATTCTCTTGTAAATGTTCGGGTTTGTAGACATCCACACTAACGTGGCTTGCAGACTCACAGTGCTTGAGATGTCGGTGAATTTTATTTTTATATTGTTTTGAGGGAATCAATATAAATGGATAAATTTGAAGATTTGATCGGTTTATTTATTTATGATTTCATGTTTTTTCAAAATGGTTTTGTCTTACTTATTGTTAACTAAAAAAATTATATTTACTGGTCCAAAATTAGATGATTAGAAAAGAATCTTGGTTTTGAATTTTACTACTTAGGAAAACATGTGTTCTCACTAAGGATGTTCTGTCATGGCTATTAATCAAAGTCTCTTATGGAAAGGTGAGAAGTTCATAGAAATATGATGGTCTCATGCGACTCTTCAGATACTTGAGTAAGTTAGAAAGACAAGAGGTTATGGATAAGTTGATTAATGAATTGAGAATGCTTCGAGTAGAAATTAAAGGGGAACCTAGATCAATTTATTCTCCATAATTTGCCTGAATATTTTAAGCAAGTTCTACCTGAAATACGAGAGGTTGTATATGGTGGGGAACTTCTGACAAAACATGTGGCGAAGGAAAGCTATTTTCATCAAGGTATGAAAAAGGCTAGTATCTCATTCACTAGTCGTTGAAGCATGATTAGTGATGGCATCTACTGACACGTTGTGTGTAGATACCGGAATCATTAAAAGCCTGCAACTAAGTGATGATGAGATTGTTATGTACATGGGTAATACTACGAGAGTAGTGGCTGTTGCAGTGGGAGTTGTTTATTTATCTTATGATAGAAATAAACGTTTGATTATGAGAAATTATCTTTACATACTTTTTCTTAGAAAAATTTTCATTTTAGTTTCTATGAATTTACGGATGGATACTCCATTTCATTTAAATGACATGGTCATAGTGATGAGGGATGGAGCTATAATCTGTTGTGGTACGTTAGTGACAATTTGTAAACTCATAAATCATGTTTATCCTACGGATGCAACAAATAGTAATTAATAGCGCGTCTTCTCATTCCTAGTAAGAGAAAGGAACCTTCGGAGATGAACAAACATACTTTTGGCATCTAAGACAAGATCAATTTTACTTACGTAGGATTCAAAGGTGAATAGCCGATAGACCATTGGGTGGAAACTATCAGACTTGCGAGTCTTGCTTGGAAGTAAAATGATTAATGGCCTTTTAAGGCAAAGTGGTGTAGAGCCAATGATATGTTGGAAGTAGTTCATTCTGATTTAAGTGGTCCTAAGACTATCCTAATGAGAGGTTGTCATTACGATTTAATCATAGTGGCTCACACCTCTTAGGATAGTTTAGGATCTATTCATCTGAGGATGAGATTAAATCTCAAGTAATCTACACCGGGCAAACCCCAGCTGAATGGTGTGGCGGAAAAGAAGGAATATGAATATTATGGAAAAGGTTAGATAGATGATGAGTTATTTGGAATTATTAAATTCATTTTATGAGTATGCCCTAGAAACAGCATGTCATATAACGTTTGTCTGTTTGTGGGATATCATAGAAAAATAGAGGGTGATGATTCATTTAGTCTAAAAGATCGAAGGGAGATTGTTAACACAAACACTAGATTTTTGGAAAAGGACTATGTAATAAATCACATACCAATGTATAAATTGTTTTAAAAGAAGTGAGGGAAAACATAAAGTATTAGAATCAATTGTACAAGAGGATATACTACAAGGTAAACTGCATCGCGTGTCATATCTGATACATAATTGCATGTAATGCCATTCGTAGTGGGAGGGTTGTTTCGATAACCCGTAAGATATATGTTTTGGGAGAGTCATGAGACTTAGTCCCTAGTAAACATGGAATTGACCCACGGATACGATGATGCACTGCAAGATAAAAATACGATATCTTAGCAAGTTGCAATATTTTCTGGAATAGGATCTATGGATTCTAAATCAAATCTGGGAGCTTGTAGAACCACCAAATGGTGTAAAAGCCATTGGAAGTGGTCATACATAATAAAAGAGGATCAAACAGTAAGGTGAAAACCTTGGAAGCAAAGCTTGTTGCGAAAAGGTATACTCAGAAAGAAAGGATTTGATTATGAGAAAACCTATTCGCCGGTAGCTATGCATATTTCGATCCAGACTCTTTTATTTGTAACTACTCATATGAAATATGAGTAATTACAAATAGATGTCAAGACAGCTTTCCTGATTGGAAGTCTTGAGGAAAACATCTAAGTAAAGCAACCAGAATGATTCATTGCAAAGGGCTAAGAGCATTTTGTGTGTAAGCTTAAAAGTGTTCCTCAATGGACTAAAGCAAGCTTCAAGAACATGAAAAATTTGTTTTGATTAGGTAATCCAGTCATATGGATTTAATCAATGCACGAATGTGTCTTGTATATTGAAAAGAGTGACGGAAAAGTGGTGGTATTTCTTGTATTGTACGTAGATGATATATTGCTCATTGGAGATAATGAAAAAGTATTATCAGGCGTATGAGTATGGTTGATAAAGCAGTATGAAATGAAGGACTTAAGAAAAGCAAAATATATTCTTTTGATCACGGTAATACGGATCACAAGAAAGGAAGTCAGGCTTGTCTCAAGCTTCATGAAATGATACAATCCCTACTTGTTTTAGAATGTGACTTTATCTAAGAAAATGTGTCTTAGGACACAAAAGAAGATAAAGGAGATGGAAACGGTTCTTTATTTTTCGACGAATAAGAAAGCTTAATCTAAGAAATACTATGCACAAGATAGGATATTTGTTTTGCTAAAAACATGGTCAGTGAGTATCAAGGTAACCCGAAACAAGAATGATGAATTATGGTAAGACATATACTTATGTACCTGAAAAGGACCAGAAATTATATTAGATTTACCGAACAGATTCACTGCTTCTTATGGGTTACATAGATTCAAAATTTTCAAATCAGATAGGGACTGCAGTAAATCCACCTCAAAGGTTATGTATTTGATTTTAGGAAGTTGAGTCATAATATGGAGGAGTGTTATATAGAGATATATTTCGGACTCCGAACTCCATCACGGAAAGATGATAATAATGGAGCCTATGAGGCAGCCAAAGTATCTATATGACTCTTGAAGATTGAGAAGATCGTCCCCCACAGAACGTCGAGATTAGACTTGGGAATACAGCAGAAGATAAGAAGGTTGTTTACTACTATTGTCCATCAACATGCATGATTTTTCTAAAATTGTACAGAACTCAGAACTGTTTGTGTGTTATACTAATAAAAATCCACTGAAGAGAGGATTATTTTGGCGCATAGATCACTCAAATCGTAGGTCAGATGAGAGAGTTATGCCCAAAACAGTGAGATTGCACAGGCTATCGGCGAGAATTCATCCTCTCCAATATACCCTGGTGAAAGGTAATATGTTTCTATGTTTTCTTGTTTCTGCTGATTGTTAGAAACGTATAGAACCCTAACGGTTCACGTTAACCAAAGGATCGAACGCCAACAAAACCTAATGATTAATTATTCATGCCTAACATTATGAGGAGGGTTAAGGAACAACATATTGAGAGGATCTTGAGGATTGTCGCCCACACGATGTCAAGATTGAACTTGGGAATATAATAGAAGATCAGAAGGTTATTTGTTGCTGCTATTCATCAACTTCCACGATTATTCTAAAATCATGTGGAACTCCAAACTTTTTGTGTAATACACCGTTTGAAAGCCATGGAAGATAGGATCGTTTTGGCCTGTAGATCACTCAAATCGGAGATCGAATGAAGAAGTTATGCCCAAAACCGTGAGGCTACGCAGGTTACCAGCGAGAATCTTTCTTCTTCAACATACCCTGGTGAAAGGTAATACATTTCTATGTTTTCTTGCTTCTACTGAATTAGAAATGCATGGAACCCTAACGGTTCATGTTAACCAAAGGATCGAACGCCAACAATTCCAACTCGTATGAATGATTCAAAGACTGTGTTGTCTTTCTTGGAGAAATATATCTTCGCCTGCTATAGAGTTCCTTGAGCACTTGTAAGTGATGGAGGTTCCCAATTCGTCAACAAGCTTCTTGAAAGAGTTCTCAAGGAATATGGTGTTAAGCATAAGGTTACTACACCCTATCATTCTCAAGCTAATGGGTAAGCCGAGGTCTCCAACTGACAAGTGGACCAAATTTTAGAGAAAGTAGTCGAAACTAATAAGAAGGATTGGGCTATGAAGCTCAATGATATTTTGTGGGGGTTTCGAACTGCTTACAAGACTGTGCTTAACATGTCACCTTATCAAATCGTCTATGAGAAGCCGTGCCACTTACCCGTTGAGATTCAGCTTATGTCTTTTTGGGCATTGAGAAGTTTGAACTTGTGTCTTAAGGATCAAAAGGAGTTGAGGTTGACTCATATTAAGCAACTAGACGAGTTCAGGAATCAAGCTTATAAGAATTCTGTGATCTATAAATAAAGAATGAAGAAATGGCATTATTCAGATATCACTTTCAAGGAATTCAAGAAAGGTGATGAGGTATTACTCTTTAACTCTCGTTTAAAGCCCTTTGTAGGAAAATTGAAATAGAAGTAGACACGACCATTCATTATTCATAGAAAGCCTATGGATGGTGGAGTTTTGAGATCATGGACAAAGACGGAGACATTATAGCAGCGAATGGGCATCATTTGAATCATTATAAGTCGCCGGATGATGCTTGCATCATCTTTGAAGATACCTTGCATTGATATGGTACCATCATGACTCTCCGACGTTAAACAAGAGCGCCTGTTGGGGGCTTTCCCTCCTATTTATTGCTTTATTTCATTAGTGTGGGTAAGAAATTTTTATATTTGATGTGCTTACTTATCGGAAATTACATCTCTTTGCAAACTTAATTTCGACTATAGTTTCTACTAAGTTTGGGGGGTGATGTACTTACCTCATCGTAGCACCGAGAGTATAATCTTTTCTTTATAATGTTTGTTAGGGGAGTTGACTTTTTGCGGCATATTATAACTCTAACTTGTGTTGATGTGTCAATTTTTTTTACAATTTGCCTAATATTTAGTGGTGTTTTATTTATTGTGTCGTATGCAGAGTATATGCACATGATTTCTTTACAATTTGCCTAATGTTTAGTGGTGTTTTATTTATTGTGTCATATGCGGGGTATATGCACATGATTTATTGAGTCTTAATTGTGCTTCTCAAGTATAATTTTGCTCTGTTTTGGTACCTAATGATCGTTTTTGTGCTTGAAGTTTGCAGAGGACGAAGAAGAATCGAGTTTGAATGATCAGGGGCATGGTTCGACCAAGGAGGAAGGTCAAACCAAATGGTTCGGGTTGAACCAACAACCAGATAAAATGTTACAGGCTGGTTCGACCAAGAGTGTTGTGGTTCGACCAAGAGTTCGAGTCGAACCAGACACTTGAAAGTTTATTGCAGGCTGGTTCGACCTCAACGTCCTGGTTCAAACCCCAGTTCGAGCAAAACCATATTGTTAAAATTGTCCAAAAGCATGGTTCGACCACGACGAGGTGGCTCGACCACTTGGTTCGAGTCAAACCAGCTCAGGTAAGTCATGTTTATATGTGATTTTCGCCCCCTTTCCGTACATTCTTCACACCACCCACACTCAAATCCTCTCCGAACCAAAAACCTCTCTTTCAAACTTTGTTTATTCTTCATTCTACTCCGATTAAGCCACTTTTTACCCTTCCCACGCTCTAATTTTCACGGATTTGGAGCATTTTAGTTGCTAAAACTAGGGTTTTTCATCCAATTTGAGGATTTTCATACTTTGTTCATACTAATCCATGGCTGGATCGAAATGTATGTTCTCTTAACTCTATTACCCTAGGATTGAAGTTTTATTGCTTGATTTTAAGTGGGTAAGTTGATTGAACTCATTTTTATATGGATTCATGGTGTAATTTGAATTTTTGTTTGAAATCTCATATGAACAAGTGATGGGTTCAATTTTATTTGTTGATTTGTTTTTATACCTTGATGTTTACGTGAAGTTTTTGAGTAATTTGAGTGGTGAAGTGAAGCATGTAGAATTTTGAGTTGAATTGTTAAATTTTATAGATGCATGCTTAAGAAAGTGAAGTGATGATGCAATTGTTGATAATTCTTATTGAAGAGTTGAATATGAAGTTAAATTAAATTAGCATGTGTATGGATTTGTTGTTAAATTTATGAACACATGAAGATTGGGAGCATGCTTGTTTGAAGTAGATTATGCATGAAAAACTTAAAGTCTTGAGCAGAGTTTAGTGTATGATTAGAATTGGAATGATGTTGGTTTGCTTTTCTTGTATCTGTTTGGTATTGAAATATTATTCTTTTAGGAAAAGAAAAGGAGACTGAAATTCACTCTAAGAAGAGACAAGATAGGTAGCATCGTAAGGACGAGGTTACTAAGAAGTTACGGCTTAAGGAGAGACTGCCTAGTAACTTCTACATTGAGATGGTGAATTGGGAGGAAATTAAGGTTCGATAGGGTGCAATGTCTGATAGGATCACTCGCACGAGGTACCAGGATGATGAGGCCATGGTTATGATGAACATCCGTGATGACAATATGTGGATGCTTGATCAAGTGGGAATCCGTCAATTCATGGAGACGAAGAGGCCAGCATCTGTCTTATACTATATTACGTTCAAGAAAGGTGGAATTTCTCTTCTGTATGAGTGTTCGTTCCAACTGGGAGGCGAAAGGAGGACTTGGACCTCAGAGGATTTCAATATTCTGCTAGAAACTCAAAGACGGATTTCTAGGCATGAAAATGGGCATTTTAGACCGAACGATTTTTGGAGAGCTATTTTAGGTGAGGACATGGATTTCAAGACGAAGGATGCTCATGCTACTTTGATTCGGAACCCCATTATTATATACATGGATAGAGTTTTGAGCAACACGTTGTTTGCCCGATCTAAGGGAAGTTGCGTATCTAGGGGAGAGTTGTATGCACTTTGGTGTATATTGAATGGAGTGCAGTTTAATGTGGGATCGTATTTGATTCAGCAGCTCTACAGATCCAGAAGTTCCACTTTTCAGAGAGTGAATATTGGAGGATTGCTTACTCATGTGGCTGAGTCGTACCACATGGATTTTATTGGCATTACTCCTATCTTGGAGAATCTGGATCTCGTGATGAGTGCATGTGTTAAAGCTGGATTTGCTCTGCACGGGACTGGAGATTGGATGTTTGTTAGGGTTTTTAATCCCTATTTTTTCATGTTTCCTTATGATGTGGGGTCATTGACTGCGATCCGGAATGATAGAAACTTATTGATGAACACTATAGCACATGAAGCGATTTTAATTACGTGTCTGTGGAGAGATGATTGGAGGACTGTGGCTCAGATGTACGGTTCTGGTATATTTGATGACTTGCAAAGGATAGTGGACCAAGCACAGCAGCATCCTCAGCAAAAAAGAGCACGTTGAGCATATGCATGGAAAGGAGCCTCTTGAGCAGCATCCTGAGATGGATCTACCACACCTGCAGCAGCATGAGATTCCACCACCACAGCAGCAGCAATGGGGCGTTGCTGCTGAGTTCTATAGGGAGAAGTTTCGACTGATGAACGAGCACCTTGTGAATCTGAATAACAATCAGAGGGAGACGAATCGCCAGCTTGCATTGGCAAACACGAATTATGCCGTGCTTAGTTTGAGATATGATGCTATGGATAGGAGATTGGGGGAGATGCAAGCCAATGATCGTGAGATGGATATAAAACTTTGGGTATTGCAGAGAGATTTCGACCTATCGCGCATGAAAATTAGTGATGATGATGATGATGCTCCGGCAGAGTAGAGTGCGCTAGGTTTATTTTTCTTTGTCTGCTTCATCTCATGTCCTTCTCTTTTATCTTTACAGGTGGGGTATTTGTGGGTGTGAGTGGCATGTATTGATAGTATACACTGATTCTGAGATTGGATTGTTGGTGATACTTGATTTGTATTGTTGGTGATACTTGATTTAGATTGATATGATGCGCTATTTTATAAGTATGTTGCATTCGTATTTTGCATGTGTTGATTTTGTTGATGAGAAGCATGTATAACTTGTTAAATATGTGGTGTTCATTATTGAATTGATCTTGATTATATGCTATGAGGAGTGCTTAGAATTCTATTTACCTATTTGAGAGTTTGAGTCTTATGAAATCATGCTAAATCCATGCATGATAGTTTATCTTGTGAAAATCATTCATATGATCGTATTCTAGAACTTGGCTTGGAGTCTTGTGTGGGACTTATGATTGATTAGTTATTAGGACATAATTTTAGGCTATTATTGTTTCTTTGAGTCACTTAGCTAAAATTTACCTTCGCATATACTGTATAAATTAATGGAAGCCCCGTTGAGCCTTTAAAAGCTTTTTCTTTGGCAAGCCTTGATAAAAAATCCTTATTCATCCTTTACTTAAGCCTTGTTGAATACCTTATTCATTAGTAGAGAGTTGAGGTGAATATATGCTAGTTTAAATAGAAAGAAGAAAAGGAAAGAAAAAATTTGGTTGAGTGAAATGAAGAAAAGAGAAATATGGTTAAATCTTGTTTAGGGGTAGTGCCTGAAACCGGTACCCCTACTGCTTAGGAGGGTAGTGCCCAAAATTGGTACCCTTGTATTTTGACGAAAGAAGTCGTTGATTCCAAAGAAAAGAAGGAAAAGTTGAATCGCAAAGATCATGAGGATAAGATGGAGAAGATGAAGCTATTTGATGAAAAGCAAAACTCCAAGGTAATTCTCTACTAGTGAATTAGTCACTTTATCCATATTTTCCTACCTTTTGCCAAAGAGCCAATATTACAACCCAAAAGCAAGTCCTTTGTGATCTTAGTAATGAGTTGATTATAAGTTGATTTTTGAGACATTTGTCAAGCTTATGGTTACGCGGGAATATGAAATGAGTATGAGCGTATATACTAACCTATTTAAGTGTATTTTACACTTGAGAGCAAGAGTAAATACTTTTCTTGTGCGCTAGATGACTTCGTACTCCGAAGCGTATTATAATTGAGTGATGTTTTTGTTTGAATGAAATGTATGATGCGAGTGATACTTGTTTTAAATTGATAGAATTTCATGTGCAGGAATGTATTGTACTTGACTTGATACTTGACTTACTCTTATGGTTTTAATTTCGTTGCCTCGGGACGAGCAACATGTAAGTTTGGGGGTTTGATGAGAGTGTAAATTCACGTAATTTGAGCTCTGATTGCTATGATAATGATGTATGATTTGATCTTAAGTCAAGATAAATCGAGATATGTAGTGAAAAGTCATGAATCTGGTGCATGTGAGGCCATTTGAGCCGATTTTCTAAGGAAAACAGGATAGAAGTGCTTGAAACTGGAAGAGGATGAATTAGCATCTGGTTCAACCAAAAGAGAGGTGGTTCGACCATCGGTTCGGGTCGAACTAGGTGTCAGAAGTCAGCAGTAGAGCAGTTTGACCACGATGATGTGGTTCGACCAGGTGTGATAGTCGAACTGTGGTCGAACCAAAAGCCTAAAGAGAAGTAGGTGTGGTTCAACCATGAAGCTTCTGGTTCGACCATTGTTCGAGGCGAACCAGGCACCTGCCAATGAATTACAGGCCAGTTCAACCAGACCATGACTTTCGGATCTATATTTTTACACCTTCAGTGCGTGTTTTCGCTCAAAAGCCCATTCAAGGTCCATAAGACATAAGAAGAGCTTACAAGTATAAAAGGAAGACACTACGCATGAGATAATCTGGTCGATATCGATGGTTCTGATAATCTAGCAATATAGATGATTTCGAAAATTTGATAATTTGAAAATTTTTGAAAATTTGATAATCTAGAAATTTAGAAAATTTGATAATCTTGAAGTTTTCGAAAATTTGATAATTTGGAAAATTTTGAAAATTTGATAATCTGTAAATTTTGAAAATTTGATAATCTGGAAATTTTCAAAAATTTGATAATATGGAAATTTTTGAAAATTTGATAATCTGTAAATTTTGAAAATTTGATAATCTGGAAATTTTCGAAAATTTGATAATATGGAAATTTTTGAAAATTTGATAATCTGGAAGTTTTCAAAAATTTGATAATCTGGATATTTTCAAAATTTTGATAATCCGGAAATTTCTGAAAATTTGATAATCTGGAAGTTTTCAAAATTTTGATAATCTGGAAATTTTGAAAATTTTATAATCTGGAGGTTTTCGAAAATTTGATAATCAAGATCAATGGATATATAACAGCCATAATTGATTTAATTATATGATTATTTTTATGTATGTATGCATGATTATCTGTGATTTACTTCCTAATGTGTCGTAATAGGAGCATGCTAGGTTGTGTATTTTATTGTTGAATATTATATGCATGTAAAAACCCTATATGTTAAATAACTAAGTTGAAGAGGGGATTGGTTAATAATTTTCACGGCCTCCATTATTGGTTTGTAAGTAATGCGAATAAACTTGCGTGTTGGCTATAATGCCTTCCTCCCCAAAGGATGAGTTTATTCACGGATCACTGGTACAAACTTCTTTATGATGATTGTAGAAAATTACCCGAGCGTATGTGATCTTCTTCATCTAAAGGGACATAAGCTTGCGCAATGGACATGGAATCAAATAATGGTGAAAACTTAGGTGTAAATAATAAGTATCCCGTCAGAGTCACTGCTGTTATTTGCATGGCTAAAGAGAAACCTACTATTAATTATTTTGTTATAAAGTTAGGTTGACGAATGAAATTAATAGGTTTTCGAAGATTTGATTGGTGTATTTTTTTACGTGATTCTCAATATTTTTTGAATGTCTTATTTCACTTATTGTTAACTAAAAAACATATTTACTGGTCCATAATTAGATGATTTATAAAAATCTTGGTTTTAATTTTACTGCTTACGGAAATACATGTGTGTTCTCACTTAAGATGTCGTCTAGTGCCTATTAAAATCTCTTATGAAGAGGTGAGAGAGAGGTTCATATAAATATAATGGTCAATCTCATGCAACTTTTTGGATACATGAGTAAGGTTGATACGTATGAGGTCATGGTTGAATTGATGAATGAATTGGAAATGCTTGGAGTAGAAATTGAAGGGGAAACCCAGGTCAATTTTATTTACCATAGTTTTGCCTAGATATTTTGAGCAAGTTCTACCTGAAATACAAAAGGTTGTATATGTTGGGGAACTTTTGACAAAACATGTGGCAAAAGAAAACCAATTTCATCAAGGAGTGAACAAGGTTAGTATATTATTCACTAGTTGTTGAAGCATGATTAGTGATGGCGTTTACTGACACGTTATGTGTAGATACCGGAATCACTAAATGTCTGTAACTAAGTGATGATGAGATTATTGAGTACTTGGGTTCGCTACAAAAGTAGAGGCTATTACAGTGTAATTGTTTATTTATCTTATGATAGGAATAAACATTTGATTTTGAGAAATTATACTAGCTTTGTGTTCAGAATTGAAAATACAATCTAAGTACGGATCTAAAAAGAATAGATATCGTAATGAGATTAGTACATTCTGTGAAACTTTTGGATTGCAAAAGATTCGAGCTCCTTCATCAAGATTTAAAAACAAAACAAATCATTTTCCTAAAAAACGCTATAAAAATGATTTCAAAGAAAAATTTATAAAAAGCCTAAATTTTCAAAAAGAAAGTTTTCTAAAAAGAATTTTGACGATTTTCAAATTACCTATTTCAAATGTCATAGAAAAGGCCATAAAGCTAATGTCTGTCCTTTAAAAAAGAAAATTAATGAAATTTTTCATGATGATGAAGTTTTAAGAGACAAGATTTCCTCTCTTTTAATTTCTGAAGAAAATTCTCGAAATGAGTATTCCACTGATTAAATTTCTGATTTAGAATAAGTTTACACAAGCTCAGTTACTTAATTAATGGAGTTGTCAGTAAATTAATTAATTAATAAGCATTATATATCTTAAACATGGGAGACTAATAGGTTCATAATAAGAAGGAGACCATAACGTAATTTGGGATTCAACCGGCAGTGCAATAATAATATTTTAGTGGACTATATTATTATTATTTGACTTAAGTATAAGTTTTGGGCTAAACTTGGATACTTAAGCTCAATGGAGGCCCGACTCTAATTTCTCCTCCTGGTCCCTATTGTGGACGATATATAAGTCATCTCAGTGATTTGAAACCCTAATTAATCATGCCTATTACCGTGAATTAGAGGGAGGAGAGCAGATTGAGAGGAACTTGAATATCGTCGCCCACACGACATAAAGATTGATCTTGTTAATACAGTAGAAGATCAAGAGATTATTTTCTGCAACTATTCTTCTTCAACATACTTTGGTGAAAGGTAATGCGAACTTTTATTCTTACTTCTACTAGTATAGAATCACATTCAACCCTAACAATTCACGTTAACCAAACGATCGAATGCCAACAATTTGTATCAGAGCGATGGTTTCTTGGATTTACGTGAAAAGTTTTGATAATTTGTTCGATATCAATGATTCCGATAATCTGATCGATATAGATGGTTTCGATAATCTGGTCGATATCAATAGTTTCAATAATATGGTCGATATCGATGATTCTGATAATCTGGTTGATATCGATGGTTTCGATAATCTGGTCGATATCGATGGTTCCGATAATCTAGCGATATCGATGGTTTTAAAAATTCAATAATTTGGAAATTTTTGAAAATTTGATAATCTAGAAATTTAGAAAATTTGATAATCTGGAAGTTTTCGAATATCTGATAATTTGGAAATTTTTGAAAATTTGAAAATCTGTAAATTTTGAAATTTTGATAATCAGGAAATTTTCGAAAATTTGATAATCTAGAAAATTTTGAAAATTTAATAATCTATAAGTTTTCAAAATTTTTGTAATCTGGATATTTTCAAAATTTTGATAATCCAGAAGTTTTTTAAAATTTGATAATCTGGAAATTTTTAAAAATTTGATAATCTGAAAATTTTTAAAATTTTATAATCTGGAGGTTTTCGAAAATTTGGTAATCAATATCAATGGATATATAACTGTCATAATTGATTTAATTATATGATTATTGTTATATATGTATGCATGATTCTCTGTGATTTACTGCCTTATGTGCTGTAATAGGAGCATGCTAGGTTGCGTATTTATTTGTTGAATATTATATGCATGTAAAAACCCTCTATGTTAAATAACTAAGTAGGAGAGGGGATTGATTAATAATTCTCACTGTCTCCCTTATTGGTTTGTAATTGATGTGAATAAACTTGCGTGTTGACCATAATGCCTTCCTCACCATCAGATGAGTTTATTCACGGATCACTGGTACAATACATGTCTGTTCTCACTTAAGATGCCGTCTAGTGCCTATTAAAATCTCTTATGAAGTGGTGAGAGAGAGGTTTATATAAATATGATGGTCAATCTCATGCAACTTTTTGTATACATGAGTAAGGTTGATAGGTGTGAGATCATGGTTGAATTAATGAATGAATTGGAAATGCTTGGAGTAGAAATTGAAGGGGAAACCCAGGTCAATTTAATTTTCCATTATTTTGCCTAGATATTTGAGCAAGTTCTACCTGAAATACAAAAGGTTGTATATGGTGGAGAACTTTTGACAAAACATGTGGCAAAAGAAAACCAATTTCATCAAGGAGTGAACAAGGTTAGTATCTTATTCACTAGTTGTTGAAGAGTGATTAGTGATGGCGTTTACTGACAAGTTATGTGTAGATACCGGAATCACTAAATGTCTGCAATTAAGTGATGATGAGATTATTGAGTACATGGGTTCGCTACAAAAGTAGAGGCTATTGCAGTGGAAATTGTTTATTTATCTTATGACAGGAATAAACATTTGATTCTGAGAAATTGTCTTTACATATGTTTCCATAGTCATTATAATGAAGGATGGATCTATAATCTGTTGTAGTATATTAGTAGACAATCTGTACACTCTTAAATCATATTTTTCCCACGGATGCAACAAATTGAAATTGATAACGCGTCTTCTAATCTTAATAAGAGAAAGGAACCTTCAGATATGAACAAAACATAATTTTGGCATCTGAAACTAGGTCATGATTAATTTCCTTTTCAAGGCAAAGGGGTGTAGAGCTAAAGATATGTTGGAATTGGTTCATTCTGGTTTATGCGCTCCTAAGACTTTACAGGCAATAGGTGGTTTGTCACCTTACGTGACGATTGTTCTAGAAATAGATATAATTTTTTATGCACCGTAAGTCTCAGTACTATGATTAATTCAAAAGTGCATGGCTCATGTTGAGAAGGGTCATAAAAAATATATCAAGTCATTTATGATTTAATCGTGGTGGCGAGTACCTCTTAGATACTTTAGGAACTATTTATCAGAGGTTGGGAATGAATCCCAAGTTGTCAGCACCGGGCAAACCCCAGCTATCGGGTGTGGTGAAAAGAAGGAATAAGACTTTTATGAAAATGGTCAGATAGATGATGAGTTATTTGGAATTACTAAATTCATTTTATGGGTATGCTCTAGAAACAGCATGTCATAAGGATGTTTGTCTGTTTGTGGGAAATCCTGTAAAAATGAAGGATGCTTTATTTGATAGTCCAAAAGATCAAAGGGTGATTGTTAACGCGAACATAATATTTTTGGAAAAGGACTATGTAATAAATCACAAACTCATGTGTAAATTGTTCTAAAGAATGTGAGAGGGAAAACACAAGAGGATAGTACCAATTGCCTGTAGCACCTCATTGCATGTCACAATAGGATGTGTCACAAGTAAACTGCATCGCATGTCGCATCTGATACACAATTGCATGTAGTGCCTCATCGTAGTGGGAGTGTTGTTCGACAACCGCATAGATTTATATTCTAGGAGAGTCGTGAGACTTGGTCCCTAGTAAACATGAAATTGACCCACGAATACGACGAAGCACTACAAGATAAAATGCGATATCTTAGCAACTTGCAATGATTTCTTAAATAGAATTTATGGATTCTAAATTAGGTCTGGGTGCTTGAAGAACCGTGAAATGGTGGTAAAGCCATTACAAGTAGCTCTACAAAATAAAAGAGGATCAGACGGTAAGGTGATACTTTGAAACAAGGCTTGTTGCATGAAGGTACACTCAAAAATAAGGGTGAGTTCGAGTATGAGGAAACCTTTTCGCCAGTAGCTAAGTTTAAGTCGATCCAGATTCTTTTATTTATTGCTGCTCATATTAAATTATGAGGTATAGCGAATAGATGTCAAGACAGCTTTCGTGATTGGAAGTCTTTAGGAAAACATCTATGTGAAGGAACCAGAGTGATTCATTACAAAGAGCGAAGAGGATTTTGAGTGTAAGCTTAAAAGTATACATCGATGGACCAAAACAAGCTTTAAACTCAAAGTACATCTATTTTGATGAGGTAATCCAGTAATATGGACTTATTTAATGAGCAGATGTGCCTTGTGTATTGAAAATAGTGACGAAAATGTGGTGGTATTTCTTGTACTATACGTAGATGGTATCTTGCTCATTGGAAACAATGAATGAGTATCGTCATGCGTATGAGTATGGTTGATAAAGTAGTATGAAATGAAGGACTTAAGAGAAGAAAAATACATTCATGCGATCATGGTAATACGGATCACAAGATAGGATGTTTGCTTATATCGAGCTTCATGAAATGATACAATCCTTACTCGTTTTAGCATGTGACTTTGTCTAAGGAAATGTGTCTTAGGACACAAAAGAAGATAAAGTTGATGAGGATGTCCCTTATGCTTCGGCGAATATGGAAGCTTAATCAAAAGAATACTATGCACATGATTGGATATCTGTTTTGCTAAACACATGGTCAGTGGGTATCAATGTATCCCGAAACAAGATTGTTGAACTGTGGCAAGACATATATTTATGTACCTGAAAAGGACTAGAAATTATATGTGGGCTTACCGAGCAAATTCATTGCTTCTTGTGGATTACATAGATTAGGATTTTCAAATCAGTTAGGGACGGCAGTAAATCCACCTCAAGGTTATGTGTTTATTTTAGAAGTAGAGCTATATTATGGAGGAGTGTCATATAGAAATATATTTCGGACTCCACCATAGAAAGATGTTGAATTGGAGCCTCTGAGGCAGCCAATGTATTTGTATGACTCTATAAACTTTGTAATGGACATAGTGATTCTGAGTTTGCCCAGGTTTATCACAATTTATTATGATAATAATGGTGCAGTTGCAAACTTGAAGGAATCACGAGCCCATAAGGCAATTAAACACATTAAGAGCAAGTACCACCTGATACGAGAACTTGTATGATGAGGGGAAGGTCGTTGTCGCCAAGATTGCATTGAATGATAACCTAGTAGATCCTTGTACAAGGACCTTAAGTCGAAAGCTTTTGATGGTCATGTAGTGGGAGTGGGAATCAGATGTATGGTAGTTAACATGGTAACATAGTCTTTTAGTATAAGTGAGAGATTGTTGGATTGTATACTAAAAGCTAGCTTTAGTATGAACAATGTTTTAACAATATTTGAAATGAGAATCATTGATCATATGATTGCATCTTATAATTTATTTATATGTCGATGCAATAGTCCATTTACTATGTACTGCAGATAATATGGTGTGCTGATTTATTATTATTGGACTTAAGTATAAGTTTTGGGCTAAACTTGGACACTTAAGCCCAATGGGATGCCCAACCTTAATTTCTCCTCCTCGTCCCTGTTGTAGCCTATAAATAGCCAATCTCAGTAATCTGAATTCCTAAGACACACACGTCCAAAATCATGAGTAGGAAGGAATGATTGCAGATTGAGATCATCTTGGAGATCGTTGCCCACACTACGTCAAGACACAGTTTAGGAATACAATAGAAGATCGGAAAGTCATTTGCTGCTGTTGTTCGATCTCTATGCACGCTCAACTTCCATAATTTTTCTGTATTTTTTGGAACTTTAAACTGGTGTTGTGATACATTTTGGAAAGCCATGAAAGAGAGGATCGTTTTGGCACAAAAATCACTCAAATCGAAGTTTGGATGAGGAAGTTATGCCCAAAATCGTGAGGCAGCGCGGCTGCCGGCTAGAATTTTTGAAAATTTTTGAAAATTTCATCTTCAACAACAACCCCTGGTGAAAGGTAATTCAATTCTATGATTATGCTTCAGCTGATGTAGAATTGCATGGAACCTAAATAGTTTACGTTAACCAAAAGATCCAAACGCCAACACAGCATTCCGTCGTGACTCTCCTGTTAGATTGTATAATAAAAGTCTAGCTTTTGTATGAACAATGTTTTAATAATTTATTCAAAATGAGAATCATATGATCAAAAGTTTTGCATATTATAATTTATTTATATGATAGTGCAAAAGTCCACTTACTTTATACTGTAGATAATATGGTGTGCAGCGTCGCCTGGAAGAGGCTTCTTAAAAGTATAAATAGATACTCACAACCGAGATAGATGGGGACAATATTGTTAGATTGTATACTAAAAGTCTAGCTTTTTGTATGAACAATATTTTGACATTTTATTTGAAATGAGAATCATATGATCAAATATTTTGCATATTATAATTTTACTTATATGTTATTGCAAAAGTCAACTTACTTTACACTATAGATAATATGGTGTGCGGCGTTGCACGGAAGATCATATTGTCGGTTTCTTATAAAGTATAAAAAAGATGCTAATAATCAAGATAGACGGGGACAATCTATCGGGATTGTTGTAGTGTGATTTGATTTTGTTTGTCTTGACTATAAAATCACATTAGTTCACTTTGTGTGTATTGAGTAGGACCGCCTGAATTTGTTCAACTTATACTGACTATATAGAAGAACTTGATCTCAGTTATTACGGATAGTCGTACACTTAATCCCTATAAAATTTTTGGATTGTATACTAAAAGCCTAGTTTTTAGTATGAACATTGTTTTGACAATATTTGAATTGAGAATCATGTGATCAAACATTTGCAATATAATTGTTGCAAAAGTCCATTTACTTTATACTGTAGATAATGTGGTGATTTGGTATTAGTAAGTCTTGACTATAAAATTACACTAGTACATTTTGTGTGTATTGAAAAGGACCGCCTTGAGATCGCTCAGCTTATACTGACTATATAATAGAACTTGATCTCTGTTATTATGGATGTTCGTGCTCTTAATCCCTATATAATAACTTTGACACTAAGCCAATATTTATTTCTTTGATTCATCAATTGGTGAGATTTAATGGTTAAATCAATATGCTCGGTGAGTTGGGAGATGGTGCTGTCGCTATGGTGTACTGTTGATTGTAGAAGGAATCTGTGTCCTAACGGAATTGGTTGATGATGTCCCCTTGAGGAGCTCATAATGACTATCATGTAAACCCTGAAGGTGGATTTGTTCCGGCATGATAATAAGGTTGAGTGGTACTACTTTCACTCAATATATTAATTAATGGAGTTGTCAGTAACTTAATCAATTAATGGGTATTAAATCTTAAACACAGGGAGATTAACGAGCCCATAATAAGAAGGAACCCATAACGTAATTCAGGATTAGGGTGGCAGTGCAATAATATTTCTTTAGTGGACTAATATATTATTATTGGACTTAAGTATAAGTTTTGGGCTAAACTTGGATGTTTAAGCCCAATGGGAGGCCCAAACCCTAATTTCTCCTTCTGGTCCCTGTTGTAGCCTATAAATAGCTAATCTCAGCAGTCTGGATAATCATTCTACACGCCCAAACATGTGGAAAAGCAGATTGCACTATAGATTGAGATCGTCTTGTAGGTCGTTGCCCACACAACGTCAAGATGTGGCTTATGAATACAACAGAAGATTGGAAGGTCGTTTGTTCCTGCTGCTGATGATCAACCTCTACATCAACCCTGGTGAAAGATAATAAGATTCTACTCTTATGCTTCCGCTGATGTAGAATTGCAATGAATCATAAAGGTTCACGTTAACCAAAAGATCTAAATGCCAACAATTGGTATCAGAGCGTATGTTCTATGGCTAAACGTGATATGTTGGGCTAGGGTTTATGTGAATTATATGCTTTTGTTTTGAATAGAATCACATGAAAAAAAATTAGGGTTTTGGTTTATTGATTATCGATGGAGAAACCCTTCGTGATTTGTTGAAATATGTTCATGAATCATTGTCAAAACTTGGTCTGTGTTCTTCACGGTTGATGGTTCATAAGAACCCTAATTATGATTCGCGACAATCCTCGATGGCAGATAAATGATGATTCATGACAACATGTTGATCGCTGATGCACGATGGCAACGTCTTGCTAGGTGGGTCTCGGATGTCGCTTCATGTCGGAGATCAAAAGAGTCGTGCGGTAGAACCTCATGGCTAGTCGTACGGCTAACGAACTGCGACGGCATAGATAGTGTTGATCGAACGAAAGGCAACAACGTCTGAAACCCTAGGCGAGACTTATGTACATGCTGAAGACACGTTGGTGAAAGTATACGCGACAGCGACAATACTTGGAAGAAGACGGCGATACCACCGGCGCAAGTCACTATTTATGCTTGTTGCGGCGTGTTTTTTGGATGCAGCGTGGTTGCTGGAATGCGGCTGCACGACTGTCTTCTCCCATGCAAGGTGGCGAGAAGAGCTGGACAGTGTGGCACGACAGGTTCACAGCCGCCGCGAAAGCTCTCAGGGCACTGTGGTAGAAATTTTCCCGACGGTATGCATGCGGAGGCGCTCTGCAGGCAACATTTTATGGCCCTGAAGTAGTTTCCAGGAGAGTCCAAGCATATTCCGTGCGAGTCCAAGCCTGTTCTGGGCGAGTCCAAGAGTGTTCCGGTCGAGTCTGAAGATGATTCCATTCGGGTCTGCACCTGTTCTCGAGTGGGTCTCATCTTGTTTGTGGGCAGGTTTAGCTTTCTTCTGGTCGGATCTGCGGTTGCCCGATGGCGGAATGCAATGGTAAGACTGGCAGCAATGATCGGCGTGATAGCATGTGGAACTTTGAAATGGGGAAACATGGCTGGCGGTGGTGTACCTAGAATCAACTTCGTATGGTGACAGCGTCAAGGAAGCAGGCTGCTTCGCAGCTTGATCAGTGAGATGTGGCGAAGCAGTGGTCACGTCGGGAAACAGCTGTGCACGGTGAGTATTTTCGGCAGTACGGCTGGGAAGCAGACCGCGCTGTGGTCTGACCAGCTACTGAAGATGGCGGGCAGGAAGCAAAAACTGGAAGTGAATGATCGGTGAGAATTCCGGCTGTGCGATGGGGTTCCGACGAAGGGCGCTCTCCGGCAAGGGGCAGTCAATTTCCGGCGGGCTGTTACACGGCTTGAGTGTTGACCAAGTCAAATTATTTTTGACAATTTTTTTATTCCTTATATCTAATTGTTATAACTGTTTTATTTGTCAATTACTGTTATATATTTCGAAGCACGTTCTATTTGATTTACTGCCTTAATTACCGTAATAGGAGCATGCTAAGTTGCATATTATATTTGATATATCATATGCATGCAAAAACCCTCTTGTTAAATAACTAAGTAGGAGAGGGATTGGTCAATTGATCCCGCGGCCTCCATTATTGATTTATTGTGTGATGCAAATAAACTTATGAGTCGGTTATAGTGTCTTCCTCCCCAACGGATGAGCTTTATTTGTGGATCACTGGAACAAATTTCAAGAGATAATTATTGTTTGTAATGTGATGCACATAAACTTTCGAGTCGGTTATAGTGCCTTTCTCCCCAACGGATGAGTTTTATTTGCGGATCACTGCTATAAATTAATAATTAATGATTATAGGAAATTTTATTTCAGGGCGTGTGGACTTTTCCAACTATAAGGCACACAAGCTTGGGTAACGTAGTTAGTAACAAATAATACTACATACTTAGGTGTAATTAATATGTATCCTCCCCAACGGAGTCACTGCTATTAAATTGCATGGTTAAAGGACCACCGACTATTAATCATTGAGTCATAAGGTTAATTATGATGTATGGAATTAATAGGTTAAACCTTTTTTTGTGAATGTTAGGGTTTGCATATGTCCACACTAATGTGGCATGCAAATTCACGGTGCTTGAGATGTCGGTGAATTTTTTTTATATTGTTTATTGAAGGAATCAATATAAAATTTAAATTCGAAGAGTTTGATCGTTGTATTTATTTACTTGATTTTTTAAATTTTTGAATGGTTTATTTCACTTATTATTAACTAAAAGAAAACATACTTACTGGTCCAAAATAAATGATTGATAAGAATCTTGGTTTTAATAATTACTGCTTAGGAAAATAAAATTGTGTTCTCACTAAGGATGCCCTCTAGTGCCTATTAAAATCTCTAGTGAAGAGGTGAGAGGTTCATTGAAATATGATGGTCTCATGCAACTCTTCAGATACTTGAAAAAGGTAAAATGGCAAGAAGACATGGATAAACTTGATGAATGAATAGGAAATACTTGGAATATAAATTGAAAGGGAAACCTATGTCAATTTATTCTTTGTAATTTACCTAGATGTTTTGAGCAAGTTCCACCTGAATTACAAGAGATTGTATATGGTGGGAAACTTCTAACAAACTATGTGGCGGAGCAAACCTAATTTCATAAAGACATGAACAAGGTAAGTATCTTATTCACTAGTAGTTGAAGCATGAATAGTGATGACATCTACTGACACGTTGTGTGTAGATATCAGAATCATTAAGTGTTTATAATTTAGTGATGATGAGATTACTGTATACATGGGTAAAGCTACGAAAGTAGTGGTTATTGCAGTGAGAGTTGTTTGTTTATCTTATGATTGAAATAAACGTTTGATTTTAAGAAATTATCTTTATGTACGTTTTCATAGAAAGAATTTTATTTCGGTTTCTATGTATTTACGGATGGATACTCTGTTACATTTAAATGACATGGTCATTATAATGTAGGATGGAGCTATAATTTGTTGTGGTACATAATTTGTACACTCTTAAATCATGTTTATCCCACGGATGCAACAAATAATAATTAATAATGCATCTTCTAATCTTAGTAAGAGAAAGGAACCTTCGGAGATGAACTAAACATACCTTTGGCATCTAAGACTAGATCATTTTACTTAAGTACGATTCCAAAGTTGATAGCCAGTGAACCGTTAGATTTATTAGAATTGGAAACTATCATACTTGAGATTCTTGCTTGGAAGTAAAAATGATTAAAGGCCTTTAAGGCACAGGGGTATAGAGCCATGTAAAGATATGTTGGAAATGGTTCATTCTGATTTATGCGATCCTAAGATTATCCCGTCGAGAGGTGTTTATGAATATTCGAAGATTATTCTAGAAATAAGATATATTTATTTGATGCACTGCAAGTCTGAGTACTATGATTAATTCAAGAAGCACATGGTTGATGCAGTGAAACGTCATAGAAAATATATCAAGTTATTACTATTTAATCGTGGTGGCGAGCACCTCTTAGGATAGTTTAGGAGTTGTCAATCAGAGGATGAGATTAAATCTCATGTAGTCGACACGGGGCAAATCCCAACTGAAAGGTGATGCGGAAAGAAGAAATAGACTCTTATGGAAATGGTTAGATAAATGATGAGTTATTTGGAAATACTAAATTCGTTTTATGGGTAAGCCTTGGAAACAACATGTCGCATTGATGTTTGTGGGATATCCTAGAAAAATAAAGGTTGATTATGTAATAGTCCAAAAGATCAAAGGATGATTGTTAATACGAGCATTAGTTTTTTGGAAAGGACTATGAAATAAATCATAAACCTATATATAAAATGTTCTAAAAGAAGTGAGAAGAAAAACATAAATTTTAGTACCAATTGCATGTAGGATATACCACAAGTAAACTGCATCACGTGTCACATCTGATACACAATTGCATGTAGTGCCTTATAGTAGTGGGAGAGTTGTTTCACAGCACGATAGATTTATATTTTGGGAAAGTCGTGAGACTTGGTCCCTAGTAAACATGATATTGGCCCATGGACACGATGAATCACTACAAGATCGAAGTGCGGAATCTTAGTAAGTTGCAATGAATTTTTAAAATAAAATCTATAGATTCTAAATCAAATCTGGGAAACTTGTAGGACCACTAAATGGTGTAAAAGCCATTGAAAGTGGTCATACAAAATAAAAGAGGATCATAAGGTAAGGTGAAATTTTTTATGCCTAAGTGGATCCAGATTCTTTTGTCTGTTGTTACTCAAATTAAATTTGAGGTATGGCAAATAGATGTCAAAAATGGTATTCCTGATTGGAAGTCTTGAGGAAAACATCTATGTGAAGCAACCAAAGTGATTCATTGCAAAGGGCTAAGAGCATTTTGAGTCTTAAAAGTGTCCATCGATGGACTAAAGCAAGTTTCGAAATCATGGAACATCTGTTTTGATAAGGAAATCTAGACACATGGATTTAATCAATGCCCGGATGGATCTTGTGTGCTGAAAAGAGTGATGGAAACTGGTGGTATTTCTTGTAAGCACGTAGATGATATCTTTCTCATTGGAGATAATGAAAGAGTATTGTCGGGTGTATAGGTATGGTTAATAAAGTAGTATGAAATGAAGGACTTAAGAGAAGTAAAATATAGTCTTGCGATCATGGTTACAATAATCACAAGAAAGGATTTGTGCTTATCTAAAGCTTTGTGTAAATGATACATTCCTTTCTCGTTTTAGCATGTGACTTTATCTAAGGACTTGTGTCTTAAGACACCAAAGAAGATAAAATAGATAAAGGCGGTTTCCTATGCTTCGGTAATAACGAAGCTTAATCTATGAAATGCTATGCACGAGATTGGATATCTGTTTTGCCAAATGGCATAGTCAGTGGGTATCAAGGTAACTCGGAATAAGAATATTGAATTGTGGTAAGACATATTTGAAGTGTCTGAGAAGGACTGTAAATTATATGTAGGCTTACCAGTCATATCATTACTTCTTAACGGTTACTTAGATTCGGATATTCAAATCATGGGGACGGCAGTAAATCCACCTCAAGGTTACGTGTTTAAATTGGGAAGTAGATCCATAGAATAGAGGAGTGTTGTATAGAAATATATTTCAGACCCCACCATGAAAAAAATGATAAATTGGAGCTTTGCGACAACCAAAGTATCTATTTAGTTCTATAAACTTCGTAGTGGACTTAGATGTGATTCTGAGATTGCCCAAAGTCATCACAATTTATTGTGATAATAATGGTGCAGTTGCAAACTGAAGAAGTTACGAGTCCATAAGGCACTTAAACACATTGAGTGCAAGTACTACCTAATACGAAAAATCATATGATGAGGGAAAGGTTGTTGTCGCCTAGATTGCATCGGATGATAACCTAGTATATCCTTTTACAAGGACCTTAAGGCAAAAGCTTTTGATGGTCATGTAGTGGGAGTGGTAATCAGATGTATGGCAGCGTATATAGCTGCATAGTCTTTTAGTATAAGTGAGAGATTGTTGAATTGTGTACTAAGAGACTAGCTTTTTGTATGAACAATGTTTTGACAATATTTGAAATGAAAATCATGTGATCAAACGTTTGCAATATGAATTGTTGCCAAAGTCCATTTACTTTATACTGTAGATAATGTGGTGTGCGGTGTCACACGGAAGATCATATTATCGCTTCCTTATAAAGTATAAATAGATGTTCACAACCGAGATAGACGAGGACTATCTATCGGTATGGTTGTAGTGTGATTTGTTATTAGTCTGTCTTGAATATAAAATTACACTAATGCATTTTGTGTGTATTGAACAAGACCGCCTTGAGATCGTTCGGCTTATACAGACTATATAATAGAACTTGATCTAAATTATTATGGATGTTCGTGCTCTTAATCCCTAAACAATAACCTCAACACGTAAGCCAGTAATTATTTCTTTAATTCATCAATGGGTGAGATTTAATAGTTAAATCAATATGCTCAGCTAGTTGGGAGATGGTGCTGTCTCTATGGTGTGCTGTTGATTGTAGAAGGAATCTGTGTCCTAACGGAATTGGTTGATGATGTCCCCTTGAGGAGCTCATAATGATTATCAGGCAAACTCTGCAGGTGGATTTATTTCGGCATGATAATAAAGTTGAGTGGTACTACTCTCGGTAAATATATTAATTAATGGAGTTGTCAGTAACTTAATTAATTAATGTGCATTGAATCTTAAACACGGGGAGATTAATGGGCCCATAATAAGATGGAACCCATAACGTAATTGGAGATTAGGGTGGCAGTGCAATAATATTTTTTTAGTGGACTGATTTATTATTATTGGACTTAAGTATAAGTTTTGGGCTAAACTTGGATGCTTAATCCCAATGGGAGGCCCAAACCCTAATTTCTCCTCCTGGTCCCTGTTGTATCCTATAAATAGCCAATCTCAACAGTTTGGATAATCATTCCACACGCCTAAACACATGGAAAAGCAGATTTGACTGTAGATAGAGATCGTCTTGGAGATCGTTGACCACACAACATCAAGATGTGGCTTAGAAATACAACAGAAGATTGGAAGGTCGTTTGTTCCTACTGCTGTTGAGCAACCTCCACATCAACCCTGGTAAAGGTAATATGATTCTACTCTTATGCTTCCGCTACAGTAGAATTGCATGGAACCCTAAGGGTTTACGTTTACCAAAAGATCCAAATGCTAACTACAATAACCTAGACACGCAAGCAATTATTTATGTTTTTGATTCATCAATGGGTGATATTTCATTATTAAATAAACAAACTCGGTGAGTTGGGAGATGGTGTTGTCTCTATGGTGTGTTTTTTATTGTAGAAGAAATCTGTGTCCTACTAAATAGGCTGATGATGTCTCCTTGAGGAGCTCATAAGGATTATCATGTAAACCTTGTAGGTGGATTTATTCCGGCATGATAACAAGGTTGAGTGTACTACTCTCGGATGAGATATTAATTAAATTGATTTGTTAGTAACTTAATTAATTAATGGGCATTGTATATCTTAAACATGGGGAGACTAACGGGCTCATAATAAGAAGGAGACCATAATGTAATATGGGATTAGAGTGGTAGTGTAGTAATAATACTTTAGTGGACTGTATTATTATTATTGGACTTAACTATAAGTTTTGGGCTAAACTCGTTACTTAAGCCCGATGGAGGCCCAACTCTAATTTCTCCTCCTAGTCCCTGTTGTAGCCCATATATAACTCTTCTCAACTATCCGGAAACCCTAATTCTATTGCCACTTACACGTGAGAAAGAAAAGAAGAAGAAGATTGAGAGTGTCTTAGAGATCGTAGTCCACACGACGTCAAGACTGGACTTGGTAATACAACAGAATATCAAGAGGTTGTTTCTATAACTGTTCTTCTTAAACATACCCTGGTGAAAGATAATTATTCTAATCGTTTCCTCTGCAATAGAATTATATGGAACCTGAACAAATCATGTAGACCATAAGATCCGATCACCAACAATTGGTATCAGAGCTGACGGTTTCTTGGTTCTACGTGAAACGTTTTAAAATTTTGATAATCTGAAAGTTTTGAAAATTTGATAATCTGGAAGTTTTAGAAATTTGATGATCTGGAAATTTTGAAAATTTGATAATATGGAAGTTTTAAAATTTTAATAATCTTGAAGTTTTTCAAAAATTTGATAATCTGCATATTTCCAAAATTTGATAATTTGAAAATTTCGAAAATTTGATAATTTAGAAGTTTTCAAATATTCTGGAAGTTTCAAAAAAATGATAATCTGTAAGTTTCAAAATTTTGATAATCTGGAAATTTCAAAATTTTGATAATCTGGAAGTTTTTGAAAATTTGATAATCTTGAAATTTTTGAAAATTTGATAAACTGAAAGTTTAAAAAGTTTGATAATCTGAAAGTTTCAGAAATTTGATAATCTGGAAGTTTTCGAAAATTTTGATTATCAGGAAGTTTCTATAATAGTTGGAAAATTTAATTATTATCTATGTTTATTATTGTTATATATGTGTGCTTGATTCTCTGTGGTTTGCTGCTTTATGTGCTATAATAGGAGCATGTTTGGTTGCGTATTTTATTTTGAACATTATATGCATATAAAAACCCTTTTGTTAAATAACTAAGTGGGAGAGGGATTGGTTAATAATTCCCGTGGCCTCCATTATTGTTTTGTTATGTGATGCAAGTAAGCTTACGTGTTGGTTATAGTGCCTTCCTCCCCAGCGGATGAGTCTTATTTGTGGATCACTAGTACAAATTTCTTTATGACGGTTTTAGGAAATTATTTAAGCGCGTGTGATCTTCTTCAACTGAAGGGGCACAAGCTTGGGTAATGGACTTAGTATCAAATAATGGTTTACACGTAGGTGCAATTTATATGTATCCTCCCCAATGGAGTCATTTGCATGGCTGAAGTTCAACCGACTATTAATTATTTTGTCATAAAATTAGGTTGACAAATGGAATTAATGGTTAAAACCTTCTTTTGTAAATGTTAGGATTTGTATGCATCCACACTAACATAGAATGCAAATTCACAGTGTTTGAGATGTCGGTGAATTTATTTTATTTTTTTGAAGGAATCAATATAAATTTTAAATTCGAAGTATTTGATCTGTATATTTATTTACTTGATTCTCAGGATTTTCAAATGACTTTTAATCCACTTGCTGTTATACTTAAAGAACACAACCTTACTAATACTAATTATGTTGAATGGAAAATAAACTTGGATATTGTTATAACTGCTAAAGATTTTATTTTTATACTCATTGAGGAATGTCCTGATGAACCTACTGATGACTCTAGTGAAGAGGAAAAAGCGGCTCATAGTAGGTGGGTTAATGCTAATAAGATAGCGAAGTGCTACATTTTGGCTTCTATGTCAAATGTGCTTCAACATCAGCATCAAACAATGAACACTGCCTATGATATGATGCAAAATCTTAGAAAAATCTTTGGACACCATAGTCGACCTGTTAGGTTGGAGGGCATGGCAGTGCTGATGAGCACAAAAATGGCTGAGGACACTCCCGTAAGAGATTATGTCCTTAGAATGATGGGCCAACTTAATGAGTTGGAGGTCTTTGGAGAAAAAATAGTTGCGGAAACACAAGTCGATATCCTACTCCAAATCTTGCCAAAATGTTTTGAGCAGTTTCGCTTGAACTACGGTATGAACAAAACTTTGTACTCGTTGGTGGAACTTCTGACAGAACTTGTGGTGGTCAAAAGACTATTTCGTAGAGCTTCTCAAGTTCTTTTTGCTAAAAATGTTGCTTATCCTAAGCCGAGAGGTAGGAGGAATAAGAGGAAACAAGCAAATTCAGCACTGGTGAACCAAGTGAAGGCAAAGGGTGGTGTTGTGAACAAGCCTAAAGGCAAGTGCTTCAACTGCAAGCAGCCGGGACACTACAAGGCAGACTGTCCTCTTCTAAAGAGGAACAAGAATGGTAAGTCTTATTAACTAGTTGTTAAATCGTGTTTAGTGGCTTTATCTGCTGACACTTGGAGTATAGATACGGGAGCCACTAACCATGTCTGCAAATTCTTTGCAGGGTTCCACCAAACCCAACAGCTTAGTGATGGGGAGATTTCCATACTCATGGGGAATGCTACGAGAGTAGCAGCTATTGCAGTGGGAGATGTTTCTTTATCTTTAAATAAGAATAAAAGTTTGTTTTGAAGAACTGTCTTTATGTACCTCATTTTAGGAAGAATTTAATTTCGATTTCTAAATTGTTTATGGTTGGATATTCTCTTTCTTTTAATGATAAGGTTGAATTGTTATCTGTGATGGTACATTGATAGATAGTTTGTATACTCTTAATCCAATTTCTCCCACAGTGCAACAAATTGAATTGAATAATACATCTACTAATAAGAGAAAATAACCTTCGAAAATGAATCAAAAATATCTTTGGCATCTAAGATTGGGTCATATTAACTTAAGTAGTATTCAAAGATTGATAGCTGATGGATCATTGGGTTCATTAGAAGTGGAAAACTATCCAACTTGTGAGTCCTACTTGGAAGGGAAAATGACCAAAAGGCCTTTCGAGGCAAAGGGGTATAAAGCTAAAGATGTGTTGGAATTGGTTCATTTTTATTTATGTTGTCCTATGACAATCCAGGCAGTAAGTGGTTATGAATGTTTAATCACTTTCATTGACGATTATTCTAGACACGGATTCGTTTATTTGATGTGCCGCAAGTCTGAATACTTTGAAAATTTTAAAGAGTACAAGGTTGATCGTGGTGGCAAGTATCTCTTGGGAGAGTTAGGAACTATTTATCATAGGCTGGCATTGAATCCCAATTATCTGCGCCGAGCACACCCCAGCAGAATGGTGTAGCGGAGAGAAGGAATATGACTCTTATGGAAATGGTAAGATCTATGATGAGTTATTCTGAATTGCCAAATTCATTTTGGGGATATGCCTTAGAAAAAACGGCTTACATTTTAAATTTAGTACCTTTTAAATCAGTGCCCTCTACACCCTCAAAATTGTGGACCAGATGTAAGCCTAGTCTTAAACTAGAATCGCGTACTAATATTTGTCTGTTTGTAGAATATCCTATAGGAACAAAAGGTGGTTTATTTATAATCTAGAGGATCAGAAAGTGATCGTTAGCATGAATACTAGATTCTTGGAAGAGGATTATGTAATGAATCACAAACCCATAAGTAAAATTGTTCTACAGGAAGTAAGAGGGGAAACACCAAATTTAATACTAATTGTACAAGAGGATATACCACAAGACATTGCACCGCTTGTCACACCTGATACACAAATTCCTGTGGCACCTCGTCATAGTGGGAGGGTTGTGAGACAACCTATTAGATTCATATTCTTGGGAGAGTCTTTAGACTTGGTCCCTGTTGAACATGAAATCGACCTATGGAATTACGACGAAGCACTACATGATAAGGATGCTTGATCTTGGTAAAAGGCAATGAAATTTGAAATAGAATCCATGTATACTAATCAAGTCTGGGAGTTTGTAGAACCACCCAATAGTGTAAAAGCCATTGATTCAAGCGGGTCTACAAAAGAAAAAGAGGATCGGATGGTAATGTGGAAACCTTTAAGGTAAGGCTTGTAGCGAAAGGGTACACTCAGAAAGAAGGGATCAATTATGAGGAAACCTTTTTGCCTGTGGCCATGCTTAATTCGATCCGGATTCTTTTATCTATTGCCGCTCATATGGATTATAAGGTATGATGAATGGATGTCAAGACAGCTTTCCTGAATAGAAGTCTTAAAAAATATCTATATGAAGAGAACAGAGGGATTCATTGCAAAGGGCGAAGATCATCTCATATGTAAGCTTAATAGATCCACTTATGGATTGAAACAAGCTTCAAGATCATGAAACATTCATTTTGTTGAAGTAATCCAGTCATATGGATTTATTTAATATCTGGATGAATCTTGTGTGTACAAGAAGTGTGACGGAAACGTAGTGATATTTTTTATACTTTACACAGATGATATCTTACTCATTGGAAACAATGTAAAAGTATTTTCGGGCGTAAGGGTATGGTTATCTAAGTAGTTTAAGATGAAGGACTTAGAAGAAGCCGGGAACATTCTAAGGATCAAATAGATAAGGGATCGCAAGAAAAGAATGTTGTGCTTGTCCCAAGCTTCATATATTGATACAATCTTGGCTCGTTTTAGCATGCAAGATTCTAAGAAAGGTTTTCTACCTTTCAGACATGGAATACCTCTATCTAAGGAAATGTGTCCAAAGACACAAAAGGAAATAGAGGATATGAAAGCAGTTCCTTATGCTTCGATAGTAGGAAGCTTCATGTATGAAATGCTATGTACGAGACCGGATATCTGTTATGCCGTGGGCATGGTCAATAGGTATTAAAGTAACCTAGGACAAGGACATTGGACTGCGGTAAAACATATTTTGAAGTACCTGCAAAGGACTTGAGATTATATGTTGATTTATCGGGCAGATACTTTGCTACCTTTAGGTTATACTGATTCAGATTTTCAGTCAGATAGGGATGTTAGTAAATCCACCTCGGGTTATGTGTTTAGTCTTGAAGGAGCAGCCATAATATGGATAAGTGTAAAGCAAAAATGCGTTACGGACTCTACCATGGAAGCTGAATATGTAGCAGCCTCTAAGGTAGCTAAAGAAGCAGTATGGCTTAGGAACTTCTTAATGGACTTGGATGTGATTCCTGGCTTGCCTAAAGCAATCACAATTTATTGTGATAACAGTGGTGCATTGGCAAATTAGAAGGAACCACGAGCCTGTAAGGCGAGTGAACACATTGAGCGCAAGTACAACCTGATACGAAACATTGTTAAAAAAGGCGAGGATGTTGTCGCTAAGATTGCATCGGAGGATAAAGCTGATCCTTTTACTAAGAGTTTTCAAGCGAAAGCGTTTGATGAGCATGTAGAAGGAATGGAGATTTGATGCATGTCAGCAGATATGGAAACATAGTCTTTTAGTATAAGTGGAAGATTGTTAGATTGTATACTAAAAGTCTAGCTTTTGTATGAACAATGTTTTGACAATTTATTTGAAATGAGAATCATGTGATCAAACATTTTGCATATTAAAATTTTACTTATATGTTATTGAAAAAGTTCACTTACTTTATACTTTAGATAATATGGTGTGCGGTGTCGCACGGAAGCTCATGTTATCGGTTCCTTATAAAGTATAAACAGATGTTCACAATCGAGATAGACGGGGATAATCTATCGAGATGGTTGTAGTTTTATTTGGTATTAGTTTGTCCAGACTATAAAATCACACTAGTGCACTTTGTGTGTATTGAGCAGGACCGTTTGAGTTCGCTCGACTTATACTGACTATATAGGAGAACTTGATCTCAGTTATTATGGATGTTCGTGCTCTTAATCCCCATACAATAACCTCAAAACGTAAGCCAGTAATCATGTATTTGATTCATCAATAGGTGATATTTAATTATTAAATGAACAAACTCGGTTAGTTGGGAGATGGTGCTGTCTCAATGGTGTGTTGTTGATTGTAGAAGGAATCTGCATCCTATTAAATAGGCTGATGATGTCCCTCTTGAGGAGCTCATAAGGATTATCATGTAAACCCTGCGGGTGGATATATTTCGGCATGATAACAAGGTTGAGTGTACTACTCTCGGATGGGATATTAATTTAATTGAGTTGTCAGTGACTTAATTAATTAATGAGCATTATATATCTTAAACATGGGGTGATTAACGGGCTCATATTAAGAAAGGGCCCCTAACGTAACATGGGATTAGAGTGGTTGTGCAGTGATAATACTTTAACTATATTATTATTATTGAACTTAAGTAGGACTAAACTTGGTTACTTAAACCCGATGGAGTCCCAATGATGAGAGTGAAAATAAGCGTGTTTGAGTGTCCAATTTAACCCCTTTTTTATAGGAATTGTTGTTATACATTAGCACACATGTCTTATATTCAATATATGTGATAAAAGGGTGCGTTTGAGGTGTTTTATTGTATTTTAGGTGAAAAAAAACGATAAAAAGTGCCTAGTTGGAGAAAAGGTGCAACTTGTGCAAGAATGCTAAAAACGAATGTCCAACTTGTGTAATTTTTTATGTATTTTTGTGGTGCTCAAAACTAAAATTGAGATATATGGTTGGAAATCCACCGAAGAGAGGATCGTTTTGGCGTAAGAAACACCTTAATCAGAGTCCAAACATGAAAATTATGATCAAAATGGTGACGTCGCGCAAGCTGTCTCTACTCAACACGACTGTTCCACCTTGCATGTCTTGTTATAGAATGAAATGTTAGAGTTTTTGTATGTTCTTTATATAGATAGAAATCCAAGAAAGAGAGGATTGCGTGAGCCCATGAATCACTCAAATCAGAGTTTGGATGTAGAAGTTATACGCGAAACAGTGAGAGTGAGCAAGCTGGTTCGACCTAACTGATCTGGTTCGACCACTATTTCTGGTCGAACCAGGAACCTAAAAGTTTGTTACAGAGTGGTTCAACCTCACTGATCTGGTTCGACCAAGCCCAAAATTCAAAGCAGCATGCGGGACAGCTCTAGATCCGTATTTTTACACTCCTAGTGCGTGTATTTTCGTGTTTTCCAAGAAAAGCCAATCCAAGGTCCATAAGGAGAGCTTACAAGTATAAAAGAGGATGTAGATCACACCAAAGGATCACAACACAATCATTCTACACCCCAAAAGGGGGATCACCCCCCAACCATCATCTACATCCTTTTCTCTATCCATCCATCCATCACTTAGAAGAAGAATACGACGACTACCGCATCTAGGGTTTTATTCATTTCATAATTTATCTTGTATTTTCCATACATATGGATAAGATCTATCTAACCCCCATGATTGTTCTTTGCAACATCATGGGCTAGAACTATTTTGGTAGATCTAGGTTTTGAAGGTTTTATGAACTAATTAAACTCTTTCGTGTGTCCTCCGTTCAACACTACTTGTGGATTGATTTTATATATGATTGTGCTTTCTTAATCCAGATTGGTTTTATATATGATTGTGCTTTTTTAATCCATATTCACGGTCATTTTGTGCATCTTCAATTGGTATATAGAGTCTGAAAATATATCTTGGTAGTAGATTGAGTGCGTTCACTGCTGAACAGGATTCCATGTTATGATTCTAAGTGAGGGGACTCCGAAGCTTCATTAGAACTATCATATATGAATTTTTATTAATTGAATTAAATTTGGGTTAGTAAGAACGATAAAGAGGGTAATTTTATAGTACCTATAAAGGGAGATCATATCGGGTTAGATTATAAACGTGGGAAATAATTGATACTGATAGTACCCAGAAAGGGGGTGAAATTATATCTCTTGCTCCAAGGTTATTCACACTTGTTACACGCATATTTACTTATGTCTATAGAGCAGATTTGCATAGTTTAGTGATGCGTCTATAGTCCGCAAGGCAGGGTCGGTCTGCACTTGAGAGGAAAGTTAAGTAGTAAAAATGTATTACCCTAGAGCTACATATTCTCCATTCTTTGAGACACTTTTGAATTCTTCTAAGTGCTTTTATTTTAATTGTTATTTTAATTAATTATTTAGTAGTTGATAATTAAAATCCCAACTTTGTTGCCACAATTCATCTTAATTAATTTAGTAAATAATTAAATTGATAATACACCGTCCTTTGGGTTCGATATTTAACTTGGTCGCTTGCTTAAGCTGCAACTGATATCCTTAATACTTTGGGATTAATTTTGCGTCCAAAGAAAATGCGCATCACCCAACTCTAATTTCTCCTCCTGATCCCTATTGTAGCCCATATATAAGTCTTCTCAGCTATCCGGCAACCTTAATTCTAACGCCACTAACACGTGAGAAAGAAGGGAGGAAGCAGATTGAGAATGTCTTGAAGATCGTCGCCCACACGACTTCAAGACTGGACTTGAGAATACAGCAGAAGATCAAGAGGTTGTTTCTGTAGATGTTCTTCTTCAACATACCTGGTGAAAAGTAATTATTCTATTCGTTTCCGCTGCAATAGAATTATATGGAACCCAAACAAATCACGTAGACTAAAAGATCCGATTAGCAACAAATCTATCAGGATGGTTGTAGTGTTATTCGGTATTAGTTTATCTTGACTATAAAATCACATTAGTGCACTTTGTATGAATTGAGCAGGACCGCTTGAGATCGTTCGACTTATAATTATAATATAGGAGAACTTGATCTTAGTTATTATGGACGTTCGTGCTCTTACTCCCTATACAATAACCATGACACGTAAGCCAGTATGTATCTCTTTGATTCATCAATGGGTGAGATTTATATATTAAATCAACAAACTCGATGAGTTGGGAAATAACGTTGTCTCTATGGTGTGCTGTTGATTATTGAAGGAATCAGTGTCCTGTTAAATAGGTTAATGATGTCCCCTTGAGGAGCTCATAAGGATTATCATGTAAACCCTACAGATGGATTTATTCTGGCATGATAACAAGGTTGAGTGGTACTACACTCGGACGAGATATTAATTAATGGAGTTGTCAGTAACTTAATTAATTAATGGGCATTGTATGTCTTGAACATGGGAAGACTAACGGGTTCATAATAAGAAGGAGCTCATAACAAAATTTGGGATTGGAGCGGCAGTGCAATAATAATATTTTAGTTGACTATATTATTATTATTGGACTTAAGCAAGTTTTGGGCTAAACTTGGATACTTAAGCCCAATGGAGGCTCGACTCTAATTTCTCCTCCTAATCCATGTTGTAGCCGATATATAAGTCATCAAATGATTTGGAAACCCTAATTAATCACGTCTATTACCGTGAATTAAAGGGAGGAGAGGAGATTGAGAGGATCTTTAAGATCGACGCCCACACGACGTCAAGATTGGACTTGGAAATACAACAGAAGATCATAAGGTTGTTTTTTACAACTGTTCTTCTTCAACATACCCTGGTGAAAAGTAATGCGAACTTTTATTCTTGTTTTCACTGATATAGAATCGCATAGAACTCTAACGGTTCACTTTAACCAAATGATCGAACACCAACAACTTTTACGTTATAGACCTATGGGTATGATTTCATCTTTAACCATAGGTGTTGCTTGTAACACCATGAGCTAGTACTTCTTTGGACAGTTCTAGATTTTGAAGGTTTGAATTAGATTGAATTAATGACCTAGACTCGGTTATAGATTTCTGCAGTATATTTATTCCTTTATTAATGTTTTAAGTTAAAACTTATATTTTTGTCTTATATGACTGTCCTCATTCATGGTTATGTCACTGTCTTATGCATGCTTATGATTTTTGTTTGTGTCATAAAGGGATTATATTTAATATTGAACACTTAATATATCTATTAATTACCATTCTAGAGGATTTGGTTTATTAGATTGTTAAGTGTGAATTGCAGTTTATTTCTTAAGTACCTATAAAGGGAAGTCTAGTGCGCTAACCTTTAATGAAATTTTGTATAAAGTACCTAGAAAGGGTATGATGTATTCTTCTGCGTCTGAGGGATTAAACAGGTTCACGTGTTAAGTTTACTTTAGCAAAGTGATTAACATAGTTGTGTGATTACTTTCATAAAATCTGTATGAATTCAAACTGATTGTCTAGTAATTTAATTTGACCGATTTAAACTGGATTACCTAGAGTTATCTTGTCTTCTCTCTTGAACACTTCCATATTAATTTTATTTGCTATTTTATTATTTTTAGTTATTATTTTCTACATCTTTAGTTTAATAAATTCTCTTATAATACCCAGATTTGTCTTAAATTAGAGTAGTCATAAATTAAATTAAATAGTGAGTCTAGAATTATCCTTTGAGTATGATATTTTTATTTGGTCACACGCTGAACTGTAACTGATTCCCTACACTTGGAGATACACTTTTATATGCACACAAATATGTGAACTAGTTTATGGCGTCGTTGGCCAGGGATAGTTCTTAGATTTGTTTATTTAATTCTTTTGTGATTTATCTTAATCTCGGACATTAAATTTTTATTACTTTAATTTTTTAAATCCAACCTATTCTGATTAGTTGTGTGAGAGCAAATGTATGATTAATGGGTATTTTCTCAACACACAATTAAACGGTAGTTTAGTTAAGTGACCAAGTTATATTATCGAACCCAAAGGATGATTGATTATCAATTTATTATTATTGAAATTAACTAAACTAATGTTTGGCAATTTAATTGAGGAATTATTATTAATCTACTAGATAAAAAATTAAATAATGAATAAAATAGAAAATAATAGAGAATAATCGAGATTTGGACAAATGAAAAGATAGGTAGTTTTGTCATTTGATTGTTTGGTTAACGTGAACCTTTAGGATTTCGGTTAACGTGAACCTTTAGGATTTCATGCATTTCTAAATCAGCGGAAGCTAGAAGATAGAAACGTATTATCTTTCACCAGGGTATGTTGAAGAAGAACAGCTGCAAAAAACAACCTCTTGATCTTCTGCTACATTTCCAAGTCCAATCTTGTGGTCGTATAGGCAACGATCTTCAAGATACTCTCAATCTGCTTTCTCCCTTCTTTCACGTCAAGAGTGGCGATAAGATTAGGGTTCCAGGAAGCTGATATGACTTATTTATGGGTTACAGCAAGGACCATGAGGAGAAATTAAAGTCAGGCCTCCATTGGACTTAAGTATCCAAGTTTAGCCCAAAACTTATACTTAAGTCCAATAATAATAATATAGTCCACTAAAATATTATTACTGCACTGCCGCTCCAATCCCAAATTACGTTATGAGCTCCTTCTTATTATGGCCGATAGTATCCCCATGTTTAAGATATACAAAGCCCATTAAATAATTAAGTTACTGATAACTCCCTTATAATATCTCATCCGAGAGTAGTACAACTCAACCTTGTTATCATGCCGGAATAAATCCACCTACAGGGTTTACATGATAACCTTATGAGCTCCTCAAATGGACATCATCAGCCTATTTAATAGGACACAGATTCCTTCTACAATCAACAGCACACCATAGAGACAATATTATTTCTCAACTCACTGAGTTAGTAGATTTAATAATTATATCTCACCCACTGATGAATCAAAAAGATATATACTGGCTAACGTGTCGAGGTTATTATATAGGGATTAAGAGCACAAACATCCATAATAATTGAGATCAAGTTCTCCTATATAGTCAGTATAAGTTAAACGATCTCAAGCGGTCTTGCTCAGTACTCACGAAACAAACTAATGTGATTTTATAGTCAAGACAAACTAATACCAAATCACACTATAACCATCCAATAGATTGTCCCATTCTATCTCGATTGTGAGTATTTGTTCATACTTTATAAGGAAACCGATAATACGATCTTCCGTGTGATGCCACACACCATATTATCTACAGTATAAAGTAAATGAACTTTTGCAACAACATATAAGTTAATTATAATATGTTAAACGTTTGATCATATTATTCTTATTTCAAATAAATTGTAAAACATTGTACATACAAAAAGCTAGACTTTTAGTATACAATCTAACAATCTCCCACTTATACTAAAAGACTACGTTGTCATATCTACTGATAAGCATCTAATCCCATTCATTCTACATGTCCATCAATCGCTTTCGCTGTAAGGGTCTTAGTAAAAGGATCAGCTAGGTTATCCTCCTATGCAATCTTAGTGACAACGACCTCCCCTCTTTTAACGATGTCTTGTATCAGGTGGTATTTGCGCTCAATGTTCTTATTCGCCTTATGGGCTCATAGATTCTTCTAGTTTGCTACTACACCATTGTTATCATAATAAATTGTGATTGTTTTGGGCAAACCAGGAATCACATCTAAGTCCATTAAGAAGCTTCTGAGCCATATTCAGATTACATGGTGGAGTCCGCAACGCATTTCTGCTTTACACTTCTCCATATTATGGCTACTCCTCCAAGAGTAAACACATAACCTGAGGTGGATTTACTAGCATCCCTATCTGACTGAAAATCCGAATCAGTGTAACCCAACGATAATAAAGTATGTAAATCAACATATAATCCCTAGTCCTTCGCAGGTACTTCAAAATATGTTTTACCGTAGTCCAATGCCCTTGTCCTGGGTTACTTTGATACATACTGACCATGCCCACGGTATTACAGATATCCGGCCTTGTACATAGCATTGTATACATGAGGCTTTCTTCTGCCGAAGCATAATGAACCGCCTTCATTTCCTCTATTTCATTTTTGTCTTGGGATAAATTTCCTTAGATAGAGGTATTCCATGTCTAAAAGGTAGAAAACCTTTCTTGGAATCGTGCATGCTAAAACAAGCTAGGATTGTATCAAAGTATGAAGCTTGGGACAAGCACAACATTATTTTCTTGCGATCCCTTATTAATTTGAAACCCCTAGAATGTGTCCGGCTTCTCCTAAGTCCTTCATCTCAAACTCCTTGGATAGCCATAGCCTTGCGCCCGAAAATACCTTTACATTATTTCCAATGAGAAGGATATCATCCACGTAGAGTACAAGAAATACCACTACATTTCCGTCAAACTTCTTGTACACACATGATTTATCTGGACATTGAATAAATCCATATGACTGGATTACTTCATCAAAACGGATGTTCCATGATCTTAAAGCTTGTTTCAATCTATAAACGGACCTATTAAGCTTACATACAAGATGATCTTCGCCCTTTGCAATGAATCCCTATGGTTGCTTCATATAGATGTTTCCTCAAGACTTACATTCAGGAAAGTTGTCTTGACATCCATTTACCATATCTCATAATCCAAATGAGCGGCAATAGATAAAAGAATTCGAATTGACTTAAGCATGACCATAGGCGAGAAGGTTTCCTCATAATCGATTCCTTCTTTCTGAGTATATCCTTTAGCGATAAGCCTTGCTTTAAAGGTTTCCACCTTACCGTCAGACCCTTTTTTCCTTTTATAGACCCACTTGTACCCAAGGGCTTTTACACCATTGGGTGGTTCTACAAGCTCCCAGACTTGATTAGAATACATGGATTCTATTTCAGATTTCATTGCCTTTTGCCAAGATTGAGCATCTTTATCATGCATTGCCTCATCATAATTCTATGGGTAGATTTCATGTTCTCCCAGGACCAAGTCTGATGACTCTCCCAATTCCATGAATCTATCTGGTTATCTCACAACCATCCCACTACGACGAGGCACCACAAATAATTGTGTATCAGGTGTGACACGTGGTGCAGTGTCTTGTAGTATATCCTCTTGTACAGGTCGTATTATATTTGGTGTTTCCCCTCTTACTTCTTACCAAAATCTCATCTTTACACATGTGCTGGAGCACCCCAAATCCGAATGTGTTTAAGATTAGGCTTTCGCTCTGTCCATAATTCGGTGGGTGTAGAGGCTACCAATTTAGAAGGTTCTGAGTTCAGGATGTAAGTTGTCATTTCTAAGGCATATCCCTAGAACGAATTTGGTAATTCCGAGTAACTCATCATCGACCTTAACATTTCCATAAGAGTTCGATTCCTTCTTTCCGCTATACCATTATGCTGGAGTGTGCCCGGTGAAGACAATTAGGATTCAATCCCGGCCTCTGATAAATAATTCCTAAATTTCCCTAAGAGGTACTCGCCACCACGATCAGATCGTACTGTCTTGATACATTTTCCAAGTTGCTTCTCCACATTAGCCTTGTATTCTTTGACTTTATTAAAGCACTCAGACTTGTGGCACATCAAATAAATGTATCCGTATCTAGAATAATCATTAATGAAAGTGATTAAATATTCATAACCACCTCTTTCTTGGACAGACATAGGACCACATAAATCAGAATGAATCAATTCCAACAGACTTGGCTCTATACCCCTTTTAAGGACTTTTGGCCATTTTTCCTTCCGAGAAAGATTCACAATTTGGATAATTTTCCACTACTAATGAACTCAAAGGCCCATCAGCTATCAATCTTTAAATCCTACTCAAGTTAATATGACCTAGTCTTAGATGCCAAAGATATGTTTGATTCATTTTCGAAGGTTTTTTTCTCTTATTAGTAGATGTATCATTCAATTCAATTTGTTGCACTGTTGGAGAAATTGGATTAAGAGTATAAAAATTATCTATAAATGCACCATCTTTGATTCATTTTCGAAGGTTTTTTTTTCTTCTTAGCAGATGTATCATTCAATTCAATTTGTTGTACTGTGGGAGAAATTGGATTAAGAGTATAAAAATTATCTATCAATGCACCATCACAGATAATAATTCTATTTTTCCTTATAACAATCTTGTCATTAAAAGAAACAGAATATCCATCCATAAACAATTTTGAAACTAAAATTAAATTCTTTCTAAAACGAGGTACATAAAGACAATTCCTCAAAACAAAAGTTTTACTCATATTGAAAGATATATAAACGTCTCCCACTGCTACAGCCGCTACTCTTGTAGCATTCCCAATGAGAATGGAAATCTCCCCATCACTAAGCTATCGGGTTTGGTGGAACCCCTGCATCAAATTGCAGACATGGTCAGTGGCTCCCGTATCTACACATCAAGTGTCAGTAGATACGGCCGCTAAACACAATTCAACAACTAGTATATAAGACTTACCATTTTTGTTCCCCTTCAGAAGAGGGCAGTCAGCCTTGTAGTGTCTCGACTGCTAGCATTTGAAGCACCTGCCTTTAGGCTTCTTGACCGCACCACCCTTTGCCTTAACTTGGTTCACCGGTGTTGAATTTCCTTGATTCTTCTTATTCCTCCCGCCTCTTGGCCTAGGATAAGCATCATTTTTAGCAATATGAACCTGAGGAGCTCAACGAAATAGCCCTTCCACCGCCACAAGTACTGTCAGAAGCTCCGCCAACGTGTAGAAATATTTGATCATACCGTAGTTGAGAAGAAACTGCTCAAAACTCCTAGGCAAGCTTTGGAGTATGATATCGACTGGGTTCCCCATCAATTTCAGCTCCAAGGACCTCCAACTCATTGAGTTGACCCATCATTCTTAAAATATATTCCCTTACAGGAATTCCCTCAACCATTTTGGTGTTCATCGGAACAGCCATGCCCTCATACCTAGCAGGACGACTTTGGTGCCAAAGAGTTCTCTAAGATTCTGCATCATATCATAGGCTGAGTTCATAGCTTGATGCTGATGCTGAAGTACACTTGACATTGAAGCCAATATATAGCACTTAGCCATCCTTTGAGCTTTAACCCACCTATTATAAGCAGCTCTTTCCTCTTCAATAAAGTCATCAGTAGGTACTTTAGGACATTCCTAAGTAAGCACAAAGATATAATCTTCAGTAGTTAAATCAATATCCATGTTTCGTTTCCAGTCAATATAATTTGTGCCAGTAAGTTTGTGTTCTTTAAGAATAACAAAAAGTGAGTTGAGTGTCATTTGAAAATCCAGAGAATCATAAATAAGTAAACAGATCAAACACTTTGAATTTACCAATTTATATTGATTCCCTCAAAACAATATAAAATAAAATTCACCAACATCTCAAGCATCGTGAATTTTCATGCCACGATAGTGTGGACGTATACAAACCCACACATTCATAAGAGAATGTTTTACACATTAATTTCATTCGTCAATCTAACTTCATGAAAAAATAATTAATAGTCGATTCCTCTTTAGCCATGAAAATAACAGCAGTGACTCCGATGGAGAGGATACTTATTATTTGCACCTAAGTGTACACCATTATTTGATTCCAAATCCATTGCGCAAGCTTATGTCCCTTCAGATGGAGAAGATCAGACGTGCTCGGGTAACTTTCTACAATCATCATAAAGAAATCTATATAAGTGAACCGTGAATAAACTCATCCGATGGGGAGAAAGGCACTGTAGCCAACACGCAAGCCAAAGATCCTCATAGCGCCGTCCAACCTTCGCCCCTGTGGTCTGCCATCTCGTGCCGATCACTATGCCTGGCATTGCTCAAGCCATCCGCCGCTGCTACCTACTTCAGTCTGCCGATTAGACCGACCATGGCTATCAGTCGTGCGTTCCGCCATCGCGACTGTACTCTAGCACTGTGCACGTAGCCACGCAGTCATGCCTCCGTCGATGCCGTGTGCGCTGATTGTTGCTTCCGTACATCCTGCCGCGTTTCCAGCAACCACCCAACGACCTTCTGTCGGCCGACCAGCCCCAACCATGTGCCACCAATTGCGACTCCATCAGTCGGCCAGCCCCATCACATTCGCTAGGCATGCCGCTGCCAGTATCAGCATGTCCCATCATCGATCATTGCTTATTGCTCCGTGCGTGATCATCAAACGTATAGGGTATCCGAGTATAACACGTAATATTCTAAACCCTAATAACGTTTGGCACATAAACCCTATTCAAACGTCTCATGTTTTCCATAAATAGAAGCTCTGATACCAATTGTTAGCATTTGATTGTTTGGTTAACGCGAACCGTTAAGGTTCCATGCATTTTTAAATCAGCGAAAGCATGAAGATAGAAACGTATTACCTTTCATCATGGTATGTTGAAGAAGAACTGCTGCAGAAAATAAACACTTGATCTTCTGATGTATTCCCAAGTCCAATCTTGATGTTGTGTGGGCAACGATCTTCAAGATCCTCTCAATCTGCTTTTCTCCCTTCTTTTCACGTCAAAAGTGGTGATCAGATTAGTGTTCCAGGAAGCTGAGATGACTTATTTATGGACTACAATAGGACGAGTAGGAGAAATTAGAGTTGGTCCTCCATTGGGCTTAAGTATCCAAGTTTAGCCCAAAACTTATACTTAAGTCCCATAATAATAATATAGTCCACTAAAACAATATTAATGTACTGCCGCTCTAATCCCAAATTATTTTATGGGCTCCTTCTTTTTATGAGCCCGACAATCTCCCCATGTTTAAGATATACAATGCCCATTTATTAATTAAGTTACTAACAACGCCATTAATTAATATCTCATCCGAGAGTAGTACAACTCAACCTTGTTATCATGCCGGAATAAATCCACCTGTAGGGTTTACATGATAATCCTTATGAGCTCCTCAAATGGACATCAACAGACTATTTAATAGGACACGGATTCCTTCTACAATCAACAGCACACCATAGAAACAACATTATGTCCCAACTCACCGAGTTTGTTGATTTAATAATTAAATCTCACCCATTAATGAATCAGAGAGATATATAATGGCTTACATGTCGAGGTTATTGTATAGGGATTAAGAGCACGAACATCCATAATAGCTAAAATCGAATTCTCCTATATATAGTCAGTATAAGTTGAACGATCTCAAGCGGTCCTGCTCAATACATAAAAAGCATACTAATGTGATTTTATAGTCAACATAAACTAATACAAATCACACTACAACCATCCTGATAGATTGTTCCAGTCTATCTCGATTGTGAACATCTATTTATACTTTATATTGAAACCGATAATACGATCTTCCGTGTGACGCCGTGCAGCATATTATCTACAGTATAAAGTAAGTTATAATATGCAAAATGTTTGATCATATGATTCTCATTTCAAATAAATTGTAAATCATTGTTCATACGAAAAGCTAAAATTTTAGTATACAATCTAACAGGTAGTCCTTCAGGCCATCTATTGGCATTCTATCATTTGGTTAATGTGAACCGTCAAGGTTCCTTGAAAATCTACATCAGCGAAAGCAAGAATATTAATTCGCGTTACCTTTAATCAGGGTAAGTTGAGAAAAGCTACAGAAAACAACCTCTTAATCTTTTGTTGTATTCTCAAATATAATCTTGACGTTGTGTGGGCGACAATCTTCAAGATCCTTTCAATATGCCTCCTCCCTCAATCTGACGTGTATTAGGCACCAGTATTAGTGTTCTGGATAAGCTGAGAAGACTTATATATGGGTTACAGCAGGGACCAGGAGGATAAATTAGAGTCGGGCCTACATTGGGCTTAAGTATCTAAGTTTAGCCTAAAACTTTGCTCCCTCCGTCCCATCCAAAAAGCCTTTTTTTCCATTTTGGTTACATTTTTACACACATGGGACCCACACACACCCACTAATACAATTAAAATATGGGACCCATACTACCACTAATACAACTACCCATTACACATTAAATAATAATACTCCTTAATCCACACGCCAAAAAGCAAAAACTACCCTTAGTGTGGGATGAGGGAGTACTTAAGTCCAATAATAATGATTAGTCTACTAAAACATTATTACTGCACTGCCGCTCTATTCCCAAATTACGTTATGAGCTCTATTTTATTATGAGCACGTTAGTTTACCATGTTTAAGATATACAATGTCAATTAATTAATTAAGTTACTGACAACTCAATTAATTATTATCTCATCCGAGAGTAGTACCACTCAAATTTGTTATCATGCCGGAATAAATCCACCTGCAGAGTTTACATGATAATCCTTATGAGCTCCTAAAGAGGACATCATCAGCCTATTTAATAGGACACGGATTCCTTCTACAATCAATAGCACACCATAGAGACAGCTTTATTTCCCCACTCACCGAGTTTATTAATTTAATAAATAAATCTCACCCATTGATGAATCAAAGAGATATATGTTGGCTTACGTGTCGAGATTATTGTATAGCATTAAGAGCATGAACATTTATAATAACTAAGATCAAGTTCTCCTATATAGTCAGTATAACTTGAACGATCTCATGCGGTCCTGCTCAACAAAGCATACTAATGTTATTTTATAGTCCAAACAAACTAATACCAAATCACACTACAACCATCTCGATAGATTTTCTCTGTCTATCTCGGTTGTGAGCTTCTATTTATACTTTATAAGAAATTGACATTATGATATTTCGTGGACGCCGCACACCATATTATCTACAGTATAAAGTAAATTAACTTTTGCATTAACATATAAATAAATTATAATATGCAAAATGTTTTATTATATGAATCTCATTTCAAATAAATTGTTAAAACATTGTTCATACAAAAGCTAGACTTTTAGTATACACTCTAATACCATCCAGTTTAACTCATTAATTTCCCTTCTGTGTATCAATGTCTGACTCTGCCTTGTGGAATATGGACCCATCACTAAGCCATGCAAATGTACTCTATAGACACAAATAAATAAGCGTGTAGCACGTGTGAATTACCTTGGAGCAAGAACATAATTTCACCCCCTTTCTAGCTACTATCAGTATCAATTATTTCCCGTGCACTAAGTACTTTAACCCGATATGATCTTCCTTTTTAGGTACTATGAAGTTATCCTCTTTAACTAACCTGAATTCAATTCAACTAACCCTCACTTAGAATCATAACAGAGAATCATGTTCAGTAGTGAATGCGCTCAATCAACACACAGATATATAGTCAAACTCTATATAACAGTTGAAGATGCACAAAACGACTCTGAATATGGATTAAAAATGCATAGTCATATATAAAATAAACCACATGTAGTGTTGTACGGAGTATACACACAGAAGTTCAATTAACTAGTAAACTTTCGTAAACCAAAGAACAACCGAAGCGATTCTAGCCCATAACGCTTCGAAGAACGTTCATGGCGATTGGATAGATCTTACCCATAGTCTTGAAAATTACAATATAAATTAAGATATGAAATACACCCTAGATGGGGCGCTGTCGCGTCTCTCTCCGTCTTGAATCTTCACTTGGTTCTCACTTGATTCGTTGCACGAATCTCTCTCTACAGCTCCATTAGATGGAGTTAGGGTTTTAATGCGATGTAGGATGGATGTGGAATCTAACTCCCTTCTTGATGAGATCTGCATCCCCTTTTATACTTGTGAACTCTCCTTATGGACTTTTACTGGGCTTTTGCGTGGAAAATACAAACATACATGCGCTGGAGGTGAAATCCCAATGATTCCGAGCTAACGTGTCCTTGCTCGACCAAAATAGGCCATGTCAAGCAAGGTCGGCCTTGGTCGAGCTGTGCTCGAACTACATGTCTGTAAACTGAAATCTCCTTTCAGACTCTTGCTCGACTTTCCTTTTGTGGCTTGACCAAATTGCTCTTGGTCGAGCAAACTTTCCTTGCTCAAGCAGCACCTCTGTAGTCTAAAATGCCTTGCTTGTCTTCCGTTGCTTTTCTTGACCAACTTATGTTCGGTCTAGCAAGCCTTCTTCTGGTCGAGCCATGCCTTAAAAATTGCGTTTTCAATTCTGAGCACTTCTGACCTATTTTCCTGTATAATTATGCTCAAACAACCTCAGTTCTAATTCGTGGCTTTTTCATAAACATCCTGATTTATCTCAATATAAGACTAAATCGTACTCAATTCCCACACAAATTAGAACTCAAAATACGTGAATTGTCACCCTCAACAATGATCACTAGGTCAAGTGGACTCCCCATTGAACTTAAAGCACTTATCAGACATAACAAAAGTAAGAGAAAGAAGCTATACACACCTATTCCCAGTCCAGAGTCGGATACTTTCTATTGGTCAGAAGAACAAAAAGTTGATTTACTAAAGAGACTGAGACTTTAGAGATGGCTGAAGATCAAAGGGCCCCGACCCCCATACGGGACCAATACAAGCTTAAGCACACCATGAACGCTGGATTGAATGGACCCGCAATCACTACAAAGAACTTCTAGTTGCCTTTCAGATTGATCTGGATGGTAGTGAGACAACAGTTCAGTGGGACACCTCTGGAAAATACTACTGCTCATCTGCAGTTATTTGATAAGTATGCGTGGATGCAGAAGTATAGGAATGTTCCAAAGGATACTATCAGAATGCAGCTTTTCCCATTCTGACTAACGGAGAAAGCCAATGAGTGGTACAATAACCATCCTTCAGGATGTTGTACTACTTGGGAGTAGTTATCAGATAAGTTTTTGAACAAGTACTTCCCTCCCTCCAAGAACTTCTTGGTGAAGAAAAAGATTGCACAGTTTAAAAAATAAGGCTTGGAGAGTTTTTATGAGGCGTGGGAAAGGTTCAAGGAGTTGTTGCGTTGTGGTCCACAACATGGATTTATAAAAGACACCTACTTAGGCTTCTTCTATCAAGGCCTAAGAGGTGATTCAAGAGTGTTGGTGGATGCGGCAGCTGGTGGATCGATCTTTAAAAAGTTAGCAGATGTAGCAGAAGAGATCATTGAGGAGATAGCAGCTAACACATATGATTGGCCTGCGGAGAGATCAGAAGGAGGAGTCACTTTTGATAAAGTGGTAAAAGTAGAAGTTCAAGTCAACAACAATGAGATGTCAGAACTTAAGAGTCAACACAGTGAGCTGCATAAGAAGATGGACCGCCTAGCACTAGGAAATAGAGGAGAGGAAGCCGTTATAGATGGAGATGAAGATCAAATGAAGGATGCAAATTATGCTATGGGTCAGAGCTTGTAAGGGGATTACAGGAATAGACTGAACTTTAGGCCTAGTAATCAGCAATGAGGAAGGAATGATCAGGGAAACAATAAAAAAAATCAACAAGGTGGTTACCCAGGATATTCCAACTTCAACAATCAAAGAAGGAATTATAATTTGTCTTATGCTAAGCCGAGTAATGCAGTTGGGCCTCCTCCAGGTAATTATCCAGCCCATAAGCCAGTTGAAGGATAAGCAACCGTGGATGATGAGATGAAATTGTTTATGAAACAACAAGAAGACCAGATGAAGCAGCAAGGGGACCAGTTGAACTTGATGGTCAAGCTAATGATGACTACTAATAAAAAATCTGAAATCAGGCAGAAAGAGACTGAGAAAAAGCAGAAAAAAACTAATATTACTGTTGGACAGTTGCACGCTGCAGTTGGGAGATTAGAGCAACAAGGTAAGTTTCCATCTCAAACGCTGACGAATCCAAAAGAACAAGTTATGGCTGTCACCCTGAGGAGTGGAACACAGTACAAGGGCCCAAAAATGCCATTGGAACGAGCTAAAGTCGAAGGGAGGTTTAAAAGTCAGACGAACACGATCATGTAAAGATGACACATAGCATGACTCGTACCGCCCTAAAGTCAGCCAACCAGACATGTCGTGCCATCCGACGAAAGCAAAGGTGTGCGGCACAACCCAAGATGAATGGCACGATCTCTCTATTTTCTGGCACAACTAGTGCCGTGTTAAATAGACTCCCAATTCTGGCCGGCACGATTGTCGGTATAAGTCCGAGGCTGGCCGGCACGACTTGTGCCCTTCTTCAGTTGAAAAATTAGAATTTTATCTCAATCCTCACACTGCTGATCTCATTCAGAATTATTTCCAGGTGCTTTAAACTGATGAAAAGTTGAAGAACCTGAAAGAGCTGAAAGAAAGAAAGAAGAGGAGTTTGAGAGGGATATTTGGGGGATACCAAAGACAAAGCATATAATCCCATTTCCACATAAATGTTTTTAGAAAAGTTTGGATAAGAAGTTCAAGAAGTTTTTGGAGATGTTCAAGAAGATCCATATCAATATTTCCTTTGTAGAAGCCTTATAAGATATGTCTAACTATGCAAGGTTATTGAAGGACACATGTCTAAGAAGAGGAGTCAAACAGGAGCCAAGACAGTTAATCTGACAAAGAGCTGCAATTTTTTAATACAAACGAAGCTTCCAGTAAAGCTGAAAGATCCGAGTAGCTTCACCATACCATTTGAGATTGGATGAGGGGAATCAAAGAGAGCCATATGTGATTTGTAGGCTAGCATTAATCTGATGCCTTATGCAGTATTGAAGAAGCTTGGTTTGGGGAAAGCAAAGTCGACATCAATTGCACTACAGCTAGCTGATAGATCCATAACATACCCAAGGGGGGTGATTGAAGATTCCTGGGTGAAGTTTGAGAGCTTGATATTTCCAGTGGACTTCCTTGTGCTTGACATGGAAGAGGTTGATGAAGATAAAGTTCCCTTGATTTTGGGGAGACCATTCTTAGCAACTGCAGGAGCCATGATTAATGTTCAGAAGGGAGAAATCAGATTGAGAGTCAGTGATAAAGAAGTAGTCTTTTCTTTGGAGAAAGCTATGAGGTGGCCTTCAGAGAAGGAAGATCGCAACATCATTGAAGTAGTAGAGGAGATTGTTGAAGAGTGCTTGCCTTTGATCCTGTCTAAGGATCCGCTTGAAACTTGCATAAGCGAATCTCTTACTTTACCTACTACTGATTTTGATGATATGTATAATGAACTCTTGAATTTCTTGAAAGCTTACTTGCATTGAATGAGAGCAGGGACTCGGAAAAGGAAGCAACGAGAGTAGAGGAAGCAAAGTGGAAGAAGCCATATCTACCACTTGAACCTGAAGGAGCTGAACCTGAAGTGAAGAAGAAGGAATTGAAGCCACTTCCTGATCATCTCATGTATGCATATTTGGGGGAGAATGAAACTTTTCTGGTAATTGTATCTTCTACCTTATCTGATATTGAGCTTGATAGGTTGTTAGAGGTCTTAAGAGAACATAAATCTACTATAGGTTGCTCTATTGATGATCTGAAGGTATAAGTCCATCTATTTACATGCATAAAATAAGATTGGAAGATGAAAATAAAAGTTGTGTGCAGTATCAAAGGAGAATAAATCATGCGATGCAAGAGGTGGTAAGAAAAGAAGTTTTAAACTGGTTAAATGGAGGAATTGTGTATGCGATTAGTGATAGTCCACATGTTAGTCCTTTGCATGTAGTTGCTAAGAAAGGGGGATGACTGTCATTAAGTCTGATGATGGGGAGACCCTTGCTATTAGGACCACTACAGGTTGGCGTGTGTGTGTTGACTATAGAAAATTGAATGAGAACACACGCAAAGACCATTTCCCTTTACCCTTCATGGATCAGATGCTTGATAGGTTAGCAGGTTATGAGTTCTATTGTTTTATGGATGGTTATTCCAGGTATAATCAGATAATGATTGCTCCTGAGGATCAGAAAAAATCACATTCACATGTCCTTATGGCACTTTTGCTTTTAAGATGTTGCCTTTTGGTGTTTGTAATGCACCTGCGACTTTTCAAAGGTGTATGATGTCTATTTTAGAAGGGTTGATAGAAAATATCATTGAAGTCTTTATGGATGATTTTTCAGTATTTAGGTGTTCTTATGATGTTTGTTTATCTAACCTTACTGTTGTTTTGAAGAGATGCTAGGATACTAACCTTGTTTTGAATTTGGAGAAGTGTCACTTTATAGTGAGAGATGACATTGTCTTAGGACTCATGTTGTTAGCATTCGATCATTTGATTAACATTAACCGTTAGGGTTCCATACGATTCTATATTTAGTGGAAGCAAGAAAACATAGAAACGTATTACCTTACACCAGGGTATGTTGAAGAAAAAAGATTCTCGCCGGCAGCTTGTGCAGCCTCACCATTTTGGGCATAACTCTCTCATTCAATCTCCGATTTGAGTGAACTACATGCCAAAATGATCCTCTCTTCAGAGGCTTTCCAACGGTATATTTAGTACAGTTTGAAGTTTCATACAATTTTAGAAAAATCTGGAATTTGACGAGATGCAGCAGCAAATAACCTTCCGATCTTCTGTTGTATTCCTAAGTCCAATCTTGACGTCGTGTAGGCGACGATCCTCAAGATTTTGTCAATCTATTGTTCCCTCAGCCTCCTTACAGTGTTAGGTGTGATTCCATTAGGATTTTTAGACAGTTGAGATGACTAATATATGGGCTACAGCAGGGACCAAGAGGAGAAATTAGAGTTGGGCCTCCATTGGGCTTAAGTATTCAAGCTTAGCCCAAAGCTTAACTTAAGTCTAATAAAAATAATAATATATACCACTAAAATATTATTACTGCAGTACCGTTCTAGTCCCATAATTACATTATGGGCTCCTTCTTATTATGAGCCCAGCAGTTTCCCCATGTTTAAGATATACAATGTGCATTTATTAATTAAGTTGCTGACAACTCCATTAATTAATATCTCATTGAGAGTAGTACCACAAACCTTATTATCATGCTGGAATAAATCCACCTGCAGGGTTTACATGATAATCCTTATGAGCTTCTCAAGGGGACATCATCAACCTATATCGAACACGGATTCCTTCTACAATCAACAACATACCATAGAGACAGCACTATTTCCCAACTCAGTGAGTTATTGATTTAATTACATGTAAATCTCACCCATTGATGAATCAAAATAATACATACTGCCTTACGTGTCTAGGTTATTGTATAGGGATTAAGAGCACGAACATCCATAATAATTGAGATCAAGTTCTTCTGTATAGACAGTACAAGTCGAGCGATCTCAAGTGGTCCTGCTCAATACACACGAAGTGCACTAATGTGATTCTATAGTCAAGATAAACTAATACCAAATCATACTACAACCATCCCGATAAAGAGTCTCAGTCTATCTCGGTTGTGAACATCTGTTTATACTCTATAAGGAAATCGATAATATAATCTTCCACGTGTTATCGCACAACATATTATCTACATTATAAAGTAAGTGAACTATTGCATTGTACATATAAATAAATTATAAGATGCAATCATTTGATCATTGCTTCTAATTTCAAATAAATTGTTAAAACATTGTTCATACTGAAGCTAGACTTTTAGTATACAATCCAACATGTGTATCATCTAAGGGGTTGCACGTTGATAGAGCAAAGGTGGCAACAATTGAAAAATTACCTCCACTAATAAATGAGAATGGAGTGCGGTCATTCCTTGGACATGCAGGATTCTACCACAGATTCATAAAAGATTTTTCTAAATACTAGCCTCTTTCTCATTTATTAGAAAAATATTTCGCTTTAAAATTTGATGATAACTGTTTAAAATCTTTTCAGGTATTAAAGGAGGCATTAACGTCTGCCCCTATCTTAATTACTCCAAATTGGACTGAAGCCTTCGTGCTTTTGTGTGATGCAAGTGATGTTTTTTTTGGAGTCGTTTTGGGTCAGACGAGGGAGAACATGTTTCAAGCCATCTACTACACGAGAAAGATATTTGATATAGCTCGAAAGATCAACATCGTGACTAAAAAGGAATTTTTAACTGTGGGGTTTGCTTTTGATAAGTTTCGCGCGTATCTGGTGGGGATGAAAACTATGGTGTATACGGATCATTCTAAGATCCGATATCTGATGGAGAAGAAGGATGCCAAGCCCATGATTATCTGATGGATCCTAGTGCTGCAAGAATTTGACATGGACATAAGAGACAAGAAGGGGAGTGAAAACGTGGTGGCTGATCATCTCTCTAGATTGGAGACAAGGGAGCATTGTGAAAATGAGCAAGAGATCATTAAAGAGGTGTTCCCAGATGAGGAGATTCTAGAGGTGGATCTTCGCCAGATATTCACCTTAGCTACAGAACCTAAGGCCCCTTGGTATGCTGATTATGTCAATTATCTTGCAAGTGGGGCTAAGCCATATAATTTGAGTTGACATCAGCATTTGATGTTCATGAGAGATGTGTACAAATTTATTTTGGACGAGCCTTTCATCTAAAAGATATGCGTAGACTCTATCATCCGGAAACGTGTGCTGGAAGAGGAATGGGAAAGTGTGCTAAATTTTTGTCATGCACAACCAACTGGGGGTAGCCGAAGACATCTACAAAGGTTTTACAGTCAGGTTTTTTTTCCGTCCCTTTTCAAATCTTGTGATTCATATGTTGCAAGCTGTGATGGGTGTCAAAGAGTTAGAAGCATCTCTATGAGAGATGAAATGCTCTGTGGAACATTTATGTAGTGGAGATTTTTTATGGGTCCCTTTCCCTCATCCAATGGATATATCTCTATACTTTTAGCTATGAATTATATGTCTAGCTGGGTGAAAGCAATTCCAACCAAGACTAATGATGCCAGGGTTGTGTAAGAATTTTCTAAGAAGCACATCTTTTCGCGATTTGGAGTACCTAGTTTACTTGTTAGTGAAGGGGGAACCCATTTTGTTAAAAAGCTCATGGAGAAGGTCCTGAAGGATTATCATGTTTGGCATAGGGTGACAACTTCTATCACCCACAGTCTAATGGACAAGTTGAGCTCTCCAATCTCCAGATTAAGCATGTTTTGGAAATGACAGTTAATGTGAGTGGGAAAGATTGGGCTTTGAAGCTAGATGACACATTGTGGGCGTTTAGGACTACTTACAAGACTGTCTTAGAGATGTCTCCCTTCCAAATTTTCTATGGAAAATCATGCCACCTTCCTTTGGAGATTGAACATAAGGCATTTTGGCGGTGAGAATGCTGAATTTGGATATGCAAGAATCGGGTGGCCTGCGTATGACTCAGATGAACAGACTTAAGGAATTCAGAAAAAAGAGCTTATGAGAACTCATGGATCAGCAAGGAAAGAGTAAAGAAGTGGCGTGATGCTAAGATTCATTATAAGGAGTTCGGTGAGAAGGATGAAGTCTTGTTGTTCAATTCTAGACTTGGACTTTTTCCTGGAAAGTTAAAGTCTAAATGGATGGGGCCATTCATGGTACATAAAGCTTGTTGGTCGCCACGAGATAAGAAAGTCCTTTTTATTGATTATCTCCATTAAATCTGCTTTCCGTCAAGCTCTCCGACGTTAAACATGAGAATGTAAGATCGTATACTAAAAGTCTAGCTTTTTGTATGAACATGGTTTTGATTGTATTTGAAATGATAATCATGTGATCAAACATTTTGCAAATATGTTATTGCAAAAGTCCATCTACTTTATACTATAGATAATATTGTGTGCGGCATCACACGGAAGATCATATTATCGGTTTCTTATAAAGTATAAATAGATGTTCACAACCGAGATAGACGGGGACTATATGTCGGGATGGTTGTAGTGAAATTTGATATTAGTCTGTCTTGACTATAAAATTACACTAGTGCACACTGTGTGTATTGAGCAGGACCGCGGTGAGATCATTCGGTTTATACTGACTATATAATAGTACTAGATCTCAGTTATTATGGATGTTTGTAATCTTAATCCCTATACAATAATCTCAACATGTAAGCCAGTATTTATTTCTTTGATTCATTAATGGGTGAGATTTAATCGTAAATCAATAAGCTCGGTGAGTTGGGAGATGGTACTGTCTCTATGGTGTGATGTTGATTGTAGAAGGAATATGTGTCCTAATGGAATTGGTTGATGATGTCCCCTTGTGGAGCTCATAATGATTATCATGTAAACCCTGCATGTAGATTTGATCCGACATGATAATAAGGTTGAGTGGTACTACTCTCGGTAAGGATATTAATTATTGGAGTTGTCAGGAACATAATTAATTAATGGGCATCGAATCTTAAACACGGAGATAAACAAGCTCATAATAATAAGGGGCCCATAACGTAATTTGGGATTAAGATGTCAGTGCAATAATATTTCTTTAGTGGACTGATTATTATTATTAGACTTAAGTATAAGTTTTGGGCTAAACTTGGACACTTAAGCCCAATGGGAGGTCTAACCTTAATTTCTCCTCCTGGTCCCTATTGTAGCCCATAAATAGCCAATCTCAGCAGTCAGAATCCCTAAGACACACACACCCAAAACCATGAGTAGGAAGGAACGACTGCAGATTGAGATCGTCTTGGAGATCGTTGCCCACACAACGTCAAGACACAGTTTAGGAATACAATAGAAGATCGGAAGGTCATTTACTGCTGCTATTCAATCTCTACGCACGCTCAACTTCCATAGTTTTTCTATATTTTTATGGAACTCGAAACTGGGGTATGATACATGGTTGGAAAGCTACAGAAGAGAGGATCATTTAGGTATAAAAATCACTCAAATCAAAGTTTTGGATGAGGAAGTTATGCCCTAAATCGTGAGGTCACGCAGCTGTCGGCGAGAATTTTCGAAAATTTTTAAAAATTTCATCTTCAACAACCAACCCTGGTGAAAGTAATTCAATTCTACGATTATGCTTCTGCTGATGTAGAATTACATGGAACCCAAACGGTTCAAGTTAAACAAAATATCCAAATGCAAATAGAGCATTCATCGTGACTCTCTTGTTAGATTGTATACTAAAAGTATAGCTTTTGTATTACAAAGTTTTAACAATTTATATGAAATGAGAATTATTGAACAAACATTTTGCATATTATAATTTATTTATATGTTATTGAAAAATTCCACTTACTTTATACTGTAGATAATATGGTGTGCAGCATCTCACGGAAGATCATATTGTCAACTCCTTATAAAGCATAAACAGATTCTCACAACCGAGATAGACGGGGATAATCTATCAGGATGGTTGTAGTATGATTTGGTATTAGTTTTTCTTAACTATAAAATCACATTTGTACTCTTTGTGTGTATTGAGTAGGACCGCTTGAGATCGTTTGACTTATACTGACTATATAGGAGAACTTGATCTCAGTTATTATGGATGTTCGTGCTCTTAATCCATATACAATAACCTCGACATGTAAGCCAGTATATATCTCTTTGATTCATCAATGGATGAGATTTATTTATCAACAAACTCGGTGAGTTAGGAAATAGTGTTATCCCTATGGTCAAGAAAAAGGTGATATTATTTTTTTAACAGTTTTTGGGATGGAAATTGAACTTCCCTTTTGTTCGGGTAGATCCTAAAGAGATACCGCTTCCTCATGAATTTATCTTGAATCGCGATCTGTTGTTGATTGTACAAGGAATTCGTGTCCAATTAAATAGGATGATGATGTCCCCTTGAGGAGCTCATAAGGATTATCATGTAAACCCTGCAGGTGAATTTATTCTAACGTGATAACAAGGTTGAGTGGTACTACTCTCATATGAGATATTAATTAATGGAGTTGTCAATAACTTAATTAATTAATGGGCTTTGTATATCTTAAACATGGAAAGACTAATGGGCTCATAATAAGAAGGAGCCCATAACGTAATATGGGATTAGAGCGGAAGTGCAGTAATGATATTTTAGTGGACTATATTATTATTATTGGACTTAAGTATTAGTTTTGGGCTAAACTTAGATACTTATGCCCAATGTAGGCCCAACTCTAATTTCTCCTCTTGGTCCCTACTGTAGCCTATAAATAAGTCACCTCAACTTATCCGAAATCCTAATTCACTCCTCATTCACGTGTAATACAAGGGAGGGAAGAAGATTAAGTGAATCTTGAAGATCATTGCCCACACGACGTCATGATTAGACTTGGGAATACAGCAAAAGATCAAGAGTTTGTTTTTGTTGCTGCTCTTCTTCAACATTCCCTGGTGAAGGTAATACGATTTTATATTCTTGCTTTTCAGATATTGAATCCCATGGAACCCTAACAGTTTACGTTAACCAAATAATTGAACGCAAACATCTCCAAAGTTAAACATGATCTCCTGTTGGGGGCTTACCCTCCTGTTTTATTACTTTTATGTGTTTTTTTGGTGTAGAAAATTTTATTAGGTCCTCTTCGTCTATGGTATTCACTTTTTACAAATTTAGTTTCTCACTTAGTTTGAACTACGTTTGAAGGGGTGAACACGCATCCAAATGTTTTGAAGCTCCGAGGTAAGTTTTCTTCACTTGTGTGTGATGCTTGGAGGTCGAATTTTTAGAATTTTTAGAATTTATTCGATCTTTCGAATTTTTTTGTGACTTTTCAGGTGTCTTGTTTGTTTCCTAGATTTAGTGTGGTTAATTTTTTGTTGAATTTTTTAGTTTTCCTGATGTTATTATTGCTTAATTTCATGTTTTTGAGCTTAAATTAGATAAAAATTCGAAGAAATAGGTCGAAAAGTTGAAAAAAGTGCCTACGTGTACGCTATAGAGTGGCACGACTAGTGCCACATATTGCTACGGGTCATACCGGATTCTGATTGGCCAGGCAATGCTTGACGTGCTGCCCAGCATGGATGCTAGTGGCCGGCACTGTTACTAGAGGTTTACGGCCCGACAGCCGAGAAGAGCGGGCACGAGTAGTGTCAGTGCAGTAGGAAAGCCGAGAAATACAGTAGCAGATGGCGGCACAAGTCGTGCCATGTCTGGCACGACTGAGGAGGACTCGTGCCGCCGGTCAGAACATGTATAAAATTGTGTTTCTAGGTCAATTCTCTACATTTTCTCTACTGCACGCTCACGGGTTCGCTCTACTCTTTGAATTTTCATCATTTCCTCATCCATAAAACACCATTACACTCCACCTACTACATTTCCCACATACTTTACCCACTTTAAGACTTGGATTGAAGATTGAAAGGGAAATTAGGGATTTGAAACTAAAATTGGGGAAAAAGTTCAAAAGTTGAAAATTTTCGTTCTTCCTCAAATAAGGTTTGTTTTCTTCATCCTTTTACTCTGATTTTTTAGTATGTTTCTAATAGAGGCATGGGTAAGTGGATTCAAGTTGAAATTTTGAATTTTGAAGTGAATTTTCGTAGGGGCATTATATCGAATGATGAGAGTGAAAATAAGCGTGTCTTAGTGTCCAATCTAACACCTTATTGATGAGAATTGTTGTTATATATTAGCACAAGGGTCTTATATTCATTATATTTGAGAAAAAGGTGCACTTGAGGTGTTTTGTTGTGTTTTAAGAGGAAAAATGATCAAAAGTCCCAAGTTGGAGAAAAGGTGCAATTTGTGCAAGGATGCTCTGAAACGCACATCCAATTTGTATAATTTTTCTGTGTTCATGTGGATCTTGGAATTGGAAGTGTGATACATGATTGGAAAACCACAGAAGAGAGGACCACGTGAGCGGAAGAATTACTCAAATCGGAGGTCGGATGTGGAAGTTATGCGCTAAACGGTGAGACTGCGCAAGCTTGCTCGACCAAAGGAGATACGTTCGCCCAGCATCATCTTGGTTGAACGGAAGAGGTCAAGTCGAGCAAAATGACCAAATTCTTACAGAAGGATTGCTCGACCATTGCTCGACCAAAGGGGACTTGTTCGACCAAGAAGGTTTGGTCTAACAAAATGTCGCTAGGTTCTATTTTTGGTTATTTCAGGTTTCTTTTACCAAATTTGGCGTATGTCTCTAGTAAAAGCCCATCCAACGTCCGTGAGGAGCACTTTACAAGTACAAAAAGGGATGTAGAGCACATCATATTAAAGGGAGGAGATTAATCATATTGGATAGGAGAGAGGCCACAACAATACTACATCCCACAGGGGGGGTCACCCCCCAAACATCATCCATATCCTTTCCTCCATCCGTCCATCACTTTGGAGATTCGTTTTTGGAATCAAGAGGAGAACCAAGAGAAGGATTCAAGACAGAGAAGGACGCGACGACTCCCGCATCTAGGGTTTATTTTGTTTCCTATTTTATTTTGTAATTTCCAAACATCCGGGTAAGATCTATCCAACACCCATGATTGTTTTTTGTAACATCATGGGCTAGAGCCTTTTTGGTAGAACTAGGGTTGTGAAGGTTTTTACGAATTAATTGAACTTTCGTGTGTAAACTCCGTACAACACTACTTGTGGATTTATTTTATATATGATTGTGCTTTCTTAATCCATATTCACGGTGGTTTTGTGCATCTTTAATTGGTATATAGAGTCTGAATATATATCTTTATTGTAGATTGAGTGCGTTCACCGCTGAATAGGATTCCATGTTATGATTCTAAGCGAGGGGACTCCGAAGCTTCATTAGAATTATCATATATGAATACTTATTAATTTAATTGAATTCGGGTTATTAAGTAAGATAAAGAGGATAATTTTATAGTACCTATAAAGGGAGATCATACCGGGTTCGAGTACCAATTGGCCAGGGAAATAATTTATACTGATAGTACCTAGAAAGGGGGGTGGAATTATATCTCTTGTTCTGAGGTTATTCACTCGTGTTACACGCATGTTTACTTAGGTCTATAGAGTAGATATGCATGGTTTAGTGATGCGTCCATATTCCATAAGGCAGAGTCGGACATCAACACACGGAAGAAAAATTAATGAGTGAAACTGAATTTTCCTAGAGCTACCTATTCTCTTACTTGATTCACTTTCGTATTCTTCTAAGTGCCTTTATTTTATTTGTTATTTAATTTAAGTCTTTTAGTTGTTAGATTAAATCCTCAAACTTAATTGCCTAGTCTTAATTAATTTAGTAAATAATTAAATTGATAGTACGCCATCCTTTGGGTTCGATAATTCACTTGGTCGCTTGCTTAAGCTGCAACTGATATCCTTAATAATTGGGGATTAATTTTGCATGCTAAGAAAACGCGCATCATCGAACACCTTGTGAGCGTACTGTTTTGACTTTGAATTCAAAATTATATCTTTAATTGGTGGTTATGTGTTGATTACTTGCTTTCTTTAGGACTGTATTTGATAGTATTTGATGTTGAATGAGAATTGAAACAAGTAGAAGCGTGTTAGAGTGTTAGTGATGAATTTTATTTGTAAAAGCATACTAATTTTGTTTAAAAGTTGACATGTGGGTTTGATTTTCGTATGTTCTTGTTCCAAGTAGCTTAAAAATGTGAATAGTATTTAATTTATTGTTCATGGGCTGATTTGGCATGGTTTAACTAGGAAGCAAGGATATACATGTCATGTTGACTTCATGTGGAGTGATTTTTATATTCTTGGTTTAAAGTTTGAGTCAAGTAGAGAGTATTATTTTTGTGTTTGGAATTATTGCATGTATCTTACTTGTAATTTTTGTAGGAAATAAAATAGGAGATTAATGGACAGAGGAGGAAAGGCGAGCCATGATTGCTCGGATTAGAAGGAATAAGACTACTCCACGCCACCTTGGGATTCATTTTCCCGACTGGAAGGAGCGAATAGTGGAGTACAGTTATTCGGAGCAATGTATAGTGCATATGTGCTATCACGATGAGGCTATGATGATTAGGATCGGCATTAAGCATGATGTGGACACCCTATGCGATAGAGTGGCATCTTAGAGTTCATGAACGTCTGGCGGCCCACTACATACTCCTTGACTATGGAGTTTTCCTATCATATGGGGTCCATCAAGAGGATGACCACATGCTTCCTAGTAGTTGCACATTTATGTTGAGAAAAAGGGAAGTAATCATGACGATAAGGGAGCTTAATTGGGATTTGCATCTCCTTTGGATGCTAGTGATCAAATGATCAGTGAATTTGACAAAAATGCTTTCTGGAGAAGGATCACAGGAAAGAATGAAGTCTTCAGGCCTAGAAGGTCTAAGACTACGTGCATCATTAGCTCGGTTCTCAGATACATCAAGAGAGTCCTATCACATTCTATCTTTGCTAGATATGAGGAGGGTCAAGTCAGGTTGGAGGAGCTTTATGTCATTTGGTGCATGTGCGAGGGGAAACTATTTAACTTAGCTTGACTAATTATGGAGCAGCTCCTTCAATTTAGAGAAAGCGAGACTAGGACTGTGATAATGAGTGGTATTATCACCCAGATGGCTGAGATTGGAGGGGTAGACATTACTAGGATGAAGCTAGTTGAGGATCTGCAAGATATAGACATGCAAGATCTAAAGAATTCACGCATCTTGAAGGAGTGAGAGGGTCAACTTTTCTATAAGCATGGCACCCGTTCTATACCACTCCCCTACGAGCAGCGGACGATGTTGGATGTTGAAGCTAACTTCACTTTCGAATCTTATTTGCTCGTGATGGTCTCGACTATCTTTTCTAGATGTGGAGATTGGGAGGAGTGCATTAGGACACCCAATAATCGAGCAGCAAATTTCCAAGCTAGACTAATGCTAATTAAGGAGATGATGAGGATGAGATGATGCTTACTGAAGATGATGCGACGGAGCTATTTGGAGCACATATCCAGCAAGTGGGTACTATCAGGGCGGTCCATCTGGAGTAACACATGATCCACTTGCACTGGGGACATCTACAGCTCCATCTGGAGCCGAGTACGGAGGACCTAGAACTTCTGCTGGTCCCATATCTCCTGTTTATCATTCTTATCATGTTCAAGGTGCACAAGATCCATGGGGGAGACATGTACAGGTACATCAGTGATTAGTTTGATTCCATCAGACATACTTTGTAGGCATCTTAGCGTTTGAACGACAATCAGTTTCGAGTGTTGCATGAGGAAGTCAGGAATTCTCGAAGGGAGATACAAAGTTTGAGAGATAAAGTTCGAGAGCTCTGAGAGAGACATGACTGATGTAGGATATTGCCCCTGTTTTAAACAGCCTTGTTTGTCAAGGTTGTGTCATTCTATCTCTTCACCTTGTTTCTATTTTCTGTTTAGGCTTCGAGTGGAGTGATAGTTTGATAAGGTAGTTACTGATGTATTTGTATCTTTCATGTATCCTTATCTTGATCTATATTGTTGGATATTTGTGGGGGATATTAATGTTGAGTTTATTGTGTAGTAGTTGAGGTACTTATGTTTGAGTTTCTGGTTGTGTGTTTAGCATGGGTTTATTTATTAGATTTCTGTCAGAAATTCATATGCTCTTGAAATAGATGAAGTAAATGTGCCTAAGTCATTTTGTAGTATGAAATTCTATGTGTACTTGTGTGATATTGCTTACCATGAAAAGTGCTCTGTTACTTGTTAAAACCCATGTGAGATTTTGAGCCTTTAGATCATGTACATAATCATATGATATTTCTTCTGGTGAGTATCATTCTTGTGTGTGTATTCTAGAACTTTGCCTCTTGTCTTGCTTGATACTACATGCTACGTTAGATGATGGGAGATGATTTTAGGTCATCCTTGATTTTTATGAGTTACTTTGATAAATAATTTCCTACCGAATAATTATATATCCTTAGTTAGCCCTTTTGAGCCTAAAAGTCTTATTTCTTTGGCAACCTACGAAGATAGCCACTTTGATATCCTATTTGAGCCTTAAATTCCTATATTTAGTTGAGAACTAAATGTTGTCAATGTGTTTGAATTTGATTTTCATGGAGTTTGGAAGTATAAAATACTTGGAGTTGTACAAGTGATTATGAGCAGAAAAATAACTTTCTTAGGGGTAGTGCCCAAAACTAGTATCCCGAGATGTGAGAGGTAGCACCCAAAACTGGTACCTCAAGAAAAGAAAACAAAAGGAAAAAAAATGTTCTGTTTGAAGGAAATAAGCGAAAAGAAAATTAGAGGAGCATAAAGCTCGATAGCCCTAAAGTGTAAAACTCTACAGTAGAAAAGATCTTCAGTTTTAATTCTCTACTAGTTGAGTCACTTTATCCATATGTTTCCAACCCTCACCAAAGAGCCAAGATTACATCCAAATAAAAGTTCTTTTTGATTCCATTATCGAATCATATTTTTAAGTGGTGGAGACTTTGAGATATTTGGCAAGCTTATGGTTATACATGCACTTGAATTGACTTTGAGCGTAAACACTGTGTCATATAAGTGTACATCTTTTACACATGAGTGCGAGTGATATACTTCTCGTGTAAATAAGTTGATGGAGCATTTTAATTGGTAGTAATTGTCTTAACTGTATGCTATGAATGAATTATTGCATGTAGTGAGAGTTGCATGACTTGAGTTAATGACAATTATGTGTTGAATGGACTTGTTGTCATGTCCTTGTTTTCCCTTAGATTTATACACTGTCTTTCTTCTTCTTTATTCTTTTTCGTTGTTCAGGGATGAACAACATCTTAAGTTTGGGGGTTTGATTAGTGTGAAAATTTGCTTGTTTTTGGGTTTGATTTAGCACTGTTTTGTGGTATTTATATTTGTGTTTGAGCATCTTATGGTTGAATTGCATATAATTGTGTTATAGATGCATGTGAGGTGTTATTTTGTGCTTTTAGGTGGAAAACGGGGCTAAAAAGAGAAAAGTGGAAGTCAAAATCGAAGTCGAGAGGAAAGAAGCCGACACAACTCGTGCCGGCTAGGAAGAGCACTTGTGCAGCACGTCCGTGAAAATTCATGTCGCAATGCTGCCGATAAGCGCCCGCACGTCTGCCAAGCATGCTTGCTAAGAGTGCCCAGCACGTCCTGCCGAGAGCTGCCGAGGGTTGCCAGTTTGTACCGCCCAATTCCCCAGCCATGCCAACACCAGTGCTGCCAGTGACGAACCCGGGATTTATGGTCAGGGGGGGCCCAAATTAAAAATAATGGAGATCATTTTTGTGATACCATTTTTATGTTTTTTCAAATAATTATCACTTTTTATTAAATATATAAATAAGATTTCATTAAAAATATTATCACTTTTTATGTATAGTATAAATCTTTAATGAAATAATTTATTACGCCATTATCACTTTTCATTAATCAGAGTAAACTATAAAAAATGAAAGAAAAGAAAAGAAAAGAGGGAGGGGAAACAATAAACTATAAAAAAGAAAGAAAAGAAAAGAGGATGGAGAAACAATAAACTAAAAAAAATCAAAGAAAGGAAATGAGGGAGAAAGAAAAAATAAACAATAAATTATAACAATGGTAGAAAAGAACAAAATAAAGGAGGATGGTGTGTATTTTAGAATTGAACTCCTGATGTCAACTTCTTCACGTGGGTGGGAAACCACTGGGCCACTAACATATTTAGTAACACATACCACATATATAGCAAAAATATTTGAAATATCAGGGGGGCCTAGAGCCCCCCTTGGCCCATGAACAGGTCTGTCCCTGCGTGCCACCCTACTACCGAAGAATCCCGCACACAAGCTACCGGTACTACTCGTGCCACACCAGGCATGACTCGTGCTGATGTTCGTCATGTCCAGTTTTATCGTTCTGTATTATTTTCTCGGCCCATTCATGTTTTTGATGTAAAAAGTCCACTTTTGAGTCAGAATTCAGGATTTATCATTCCTCAACTATAAAGAGACACTTTTGGAATTTTATACGTAACTCTTCATCACTTTTCATACCTTTTCCCTACCATAATACCAAAATCAAGATTCGCTATCTCATCCCGCCATTGGAGAGTTCATCAATGTTGCTTACTTGAGAAGAAAAACGGAGAAGGTTCAGAATCATGGAGGAAAGAAAGGAGATCTACGCCACATCTAGGGTTTTTCTTATTCTTTCTTTCTTGTTTTTGCATTATAGACCTATGGGTATGCTTTCATCTTTAACCATGAGTGTTTCTTGTAACACCATGGGCTAGTACTTCTTTGGATAGTTCTAGGTTTTGAAGGTTTGAATTGGATTGAATTGATGACCTAGACTAGGATATGGAATTCAGCAGTATATTTATTCCTTTATTAATGCTTTGAATTAAGACTTATATTTTAATCCTATATGATCTGTCTTCATTCATGGTTATGTCATTGTCCTATGCATGCTTATCATTGTTGCTTGTGTCATAAAGGGATTATATTTGTCATTCTGTTATGGGTAAAGAGGATCTAACTATATAACCTTTATTAATTAGAATAATTAATATTGGACATTTAATATATCTATTAATTACCATTTTAGATGATTTGGTTTCTTAGATTATTAAGTGGGAATTGGAGTTCATATTAATATATTAAAAGTGGCATGAGTTTGAGAAACTTTTTTTACATTTTTATCCCTACTCATATTTTTTTTACATTTCTATCTTTTTATTTAATTAAATAATAACATAATATTTAATACTTTATATTAAATTTTACTTCATAATTTAATGATGATAATAATGAAATGTTATTAATGCTTTTATATTATTATTATTATTATTAAATTTATATAAATAATATCTCTCCATATTCATTTTAATATATATTTAAATATAGTATTTTTATTTTCATAATACTTTACATGTCATTGACCGTACACATTTATGCTACAAATTTTTACTCTTTTCTGACTATGAAGTGGTTGTGCTTACTCTAGTGAAGTTGTTCTTCCATGAATGTTATATCGAGGTGACATTTGCTCCTTTTTTTTTAGAAATTATTGCAAGTTTTCTCCTGTGTTGTTGTTGATTCAGATGCAGAAAGTTTTAGAATTTTCTCTTTTGGCTTACAGTGCTATTGAACTTTATCAGATTTCAATTAGTTTTGGCTTGAGCTATTTGGAGTGATTTGTTTAGCACTAATCTAGATAATTACCATGAGTAATAACTGCTTCGTGCTCGAAACACCTTGATTGTAATTTTAGCAAAATAAAATGGCACATGATATGATGAGTTATAGGTAGTTGTGGGTGTAATTAAGTGAGCAAAGTGGAAAAGAATCGTTAGTTTCGGTACTCCTTTCAACCCATCAAAGTTTTCATGTCGCCTTGTAATAGTGTCATTTACTACTAATTAGGCTCTTTTCAGTTGAGCGATGTTGCAGACAAAATCATGCCCCACTTGGGTTTTATTATCTTCCCATTGCACAAGTCACCTGGAAGAGAATATAAAAAAAAAACAAGGCATTCTTCTCATGGTAAGTTACATAAAATTTACGTGGATCCTTTTTTGTTGAAACCTTATTGTTTTCTATTCTTCTCCTTTTTTTTAAATCTATTTTGCAGGAGATAGTCCTCGCTCTCTTGGGAATAAGATGTAAGTGCATTTTTATTGTTGTTGCTTCTGAAATCAAGTGTAATGATAGAATTGAACGATTTGATAATATAAATATCTTACTTTGTAAATGTAGTGTTTCTCACTAACCTTCTATATATAGTTTATTAGTATGATCATTATTTACTTTGTGAGTTCCTAGATGTCAAGAAATCAAGCCCCTGAAGGTCATCAAAGAAAAAAGACATACGATTCGATAATATTAAAACTCTTACTTTACAAATGTATTGCTGCTCACTAACCTTCTATGTAGAGTTTATTAGTATGATAATTATTTACTTTGTGAGTTCCTAGATGTCAAGAAATCAAGCCCCCGAAGGTCATTAAAGAAAAAAGGCATATTATGTGACAACCATGTATTTTGTGGTAGTTTTTCTATCTCTAGCCACTTAACCTATTTATTGTGGCCTGCATTCTCTAAACTCTACAAGAGAACAGGATCTGTATACACCAATTCTAACTCTGGAGCTTGATTATGTGGGTTAAATAACTATTTTGTTATTGTGACTTGAATGAAAATTTCTATTCCCTCGGAGGGATGCTTTAGCGTCAAGAAAAGCCTCTTATTTTTCTTTATTTTGTAATAGAGAAAATAAATGTGGAAATATATTGGGGACACTAATGGTTCGGTAAAACTTGTTGATTTTGGTCTTGGAAATGTTATAATATGGTTCTTCCTTCTTATTTATCCTTTCGTTTTAACTCTTTAGACTCTTGAGATTTGAAATGTTTTGATACAATTATTACTTTTAGTGTAACTAACATTTATGTAGTTGACTCATTTTGAAAGCCACCAAGTTAAATGTTGTTAAATCTTGCAAGGGACATTCTGGATGCCTCATGAGGTAAGCATGATTATCTAAACCTTTAAAGCTTTAATTTTGACCTTGAAGTACCATAATTAACTCTTTTTTATATTCAATTGGTGTTCTTAAAATATTTAATTTTCTTCCTTTTGTTTTGAGGGCATGAGTTCATGAAGGGAGAGGCAAATTAATAAAATTCTTCTCGAGTTAGAGTTTGCATTTATAAGACTACTTGGTTACAATTTATTAGGAGACAGGGCTATGGGCTTGTGGTGGAGCCTTGGGTGCACCGTTTGGAGACGCTTACCAAAAACTTTCCACACCACGATTTGGAATGTGCAAGTAAAGCACCTTAATAAACTGCAATTTTTTTGTTCCTTTGATATACTTTATCATCTTTAAATGAAAGATGTGCTTCAATTCTGTTATCACATGTGAAATGTGATGCATTATGGTTTAGTCTTTTGCAAACCAAACATAAACTTAAACATAAGTAAAAAAGAGAAAGTAGAAATGAAACTCTTGAGAAAATGTATGTACTAGATTATAGATTTTTCATTCAAGTGATGATGCTGATTTAAAGAATTCAAAAAAGAATGAGGTGCTTCTTAGAAAGCTAGACTTCTCTGTCAATGAACCTAATTGAAGTATGCCTTTTCGTCTAAGGATTTGTATATCCGTGGTATCAAGTGATTATGTATGCTTGCATATAAATCAATCATAATTCTTAATCTATGAAAGGAAAATGAATAAATTAACCTTAAAAGAAAAGGTAATATAATAAAATTACATATTTTATTATATAATAAATTATTTTATATGATGTAAAATTATTTGCATAATTAAATATTAAAATATATAATTAAAAATATAGTATTGGTTTAAGTTGCATACTACTTTTTTCTTACTTGGATGTATTTTTCTTATATTTGATGATACAAATTTAACCTTTTGATATTTCAGATAGGAGGTAAATTGTACTTCCCTGTGGTGCGGGGAAGTAATTAGTTAGTGTTTTTGGTGGTGCATAGTAAGAAAGAGTTGTCTTTGTTTGATTACGAACATATGGTGCAAATTAGTATTCGTCTCAACATCATAATAGATAGTGCTATGATATGTTTATAATCTTTGCAATGGTTAGTGGTGAAAGCAAAAGAAATATTAGACTCCATTGTATGATATCATCTACTATATGTGATTGATTAATGGATATTGAAAGAATAATAATTTTCATGAATAGTCTTTTTAATGGATTCCTCCTATATAGATTTAAAAATATACTTTAGTTTCTCAAAATTCAAGGTACATGTATACTACATAATAAATCTTAATTAGTAGTGATGACATTTGGTGTATATAGCATAATCCAATAATATTATATGATTGCAACGTATCAACAACGTGGAATGCACGTTTTATAATAAAATTGGCATGATTTCAAAAATATTTATTGAGCTAAAAATCTTTAAAAAAATGAGTTTGTATCTTGTGTGTCCGGGAGCATGGACTTGACCCGTGCGCCCAACCTGCTCCATTTATTGAGCGGGTCATTTATAAGTTAAAAAAACTCAATATAGGCAGGGTAGTGTTGGATTGTATACTAAAATCTACCTTTTTGTATGAACAATGTTATAACAATATTTGAAATGAGAATCATATGATCAAATATTTTGCATATTATAATTTATTTATATGTTATTGCAAAAGTCCACTTACTTTATAATGTAGATAATAAGGTGTGCAGCGTCATATTATCGGTTACCTTATAAAGTATAAACAGATGCTCACAACCGAGATAGATAGGGAAAATCTATCGGAATGGTTGTAGTGTGATTTGGTATTAGATTGTCTTGACAAAAAAATCACATTAGTGCACTTTATGTGTATTGAGCAGGACCCCTTGAGATCGTTCTACTTGTACTGACTATATAGGAGAACTTGATCTCAGTTATTATGGATGTTTGTGCTCTTAATCCATGTACAATAACCTCGACATGTAAGTCAGTATGTATCTCTTTTATTCATCAATTGGTGAGATTTATATATTAAATCAACAAATTCGGTGAGTTGGGAAATAGTGTGTGTTGTTGTTTGTAGAAAGAATATGTATCATATTAAATAGGTTGATGATGTCCCCTTGAAAAACTCATAAGGATTATAATCTAAACCGTGCAGGTGGATTTATTAACGCATGATAACAAGGTTGAGTGGTACTACTCTAGGATTAGATACTAATTAATGGAGTTGTCGATAACTTAATTAATTAATGGCATTGTATATCTTAAACATGGGGAGACTGTCGGACTCATAATAAGAAGGAGCCCATAACGTAATTTGAGATTGGAGCGGCAGTGCAGTAATAATATTTTAGTAGAATATATTATTATTATTGGACTTAAGTATAAGTTTTGGGCTAAACTTGGATACTTAAGCCAAATGGAGGCCCGACTCTAATTTCTCCTCCTGGTCCCTATTGTAAACCATATATAAGTCATCTCAACTGTCCGAAAATCTTAAGTCTACACCTAATACACGTTAGATAGAGGGAGATGAAGCATATTGAGAGGATCTTGAAGATCGTCACCCACATAACGTCAAGATTAGACTTGGAAATACAGCAGAAGATTAAAAGGTTGTTTTCTGCTGTTGTTCTTCTTCAACATACCCTAGTGAAAGGTAATGCAAATTAAAATTATTGATTCCGCTGATATAGATTTGTATGGAACCTTAATAGTTCACGTTAACCAAACGATCGAACGCCAACAATTGGTATCAGAGCGACGATTTCTTGGTTCTGTGTGAAACATTTCGATAATTTGATCGATATTGATGATTCTGATAATCTGGTCGATATTGATGGTTCTGATAATCTGGTCGATATCGATGGTTTCAAAATTTTGATAATCTGGAAGTTTTCAAAAATTTGATGATCTGGAAATTTTTTAAATTTTGATAATCTGGAAAGTTTCAAAATTTTGATAATCTGGATATTTTGATAATCTTGAAGTTTCAAAATTTTGATAATCTAGAAGTTTTCGAAAATTTGTTAATCTGGAAGTTTTTGAAAATTTGATAATCTGGAAATTTCAAAATTTTGATAATCTAGAAATTTTGATAATCTGGAAGTTCTCCAAAATTTGATAATGTGGAAATTTTTAAAAATTTGATAATCTGGATGTTTTTGAAAATTTGATAATTTGGAAATTCTCGAAAATTTAATAATTTGGAAATTCTCGAAAATTTGATAATATGGAGGTTTTCAAAATTTTGATAATCAATATCAATGGATATATAACTGCCATAATTGATTTAATTATATGATTAATGTAATATATGTAAACATGATTCTCTGTGATTTACTGTCTTATGTGATATAATAGGAGCATGATAGGTTGCATATTTTGTTGTTGAATATTATATTCATATAAAGACTCTCGGTGTTAAATAACTAAGTGGGAGAGGGGATTGGTTAATAATCCCCGCGGTCTCCATTATTAGTTTATAAGTGATGTGAATAAACTTGCGTATTGGCAATAATGTCTTCCTCCCCATCGGATGAGTTTGTTAACGGATTGCTAGTACGAACTCTTTATGATGATCGTTGGAAGTTATCTAAACGTGTGTGATCTTCTCCATCTGTAATGGACACAAGTTTGGGCAATGGACTTGGGATCAAATAATGGTGTACACTTAGGTGCAAATAATAAGTATCCTCCCCATCGAGTTATTGTTGTTATTTGCATGGCTAAAAAGGAACTGACTATTAATTATTTTGTCATAAAGTTAGGTTGGCGAATGAAATTAATGGGTAAAACCTTCTCTTATAAATGTTCGGGTTTATATACGTCCACACTATCATGGCATGCAAATTCACGGTGCTTGAGATGTAGGTGAATTTTATTTTATATTATTTTAAGGGAATCAATATAAATAGTTAAATTCGAAGATTTGATCTGTTTATTTATTTACGTGATTCTCTGTATTTTCAAATGGTTTATTTTACTTATTGTTAACTAAAAAAGATATATTTACTCGTTCATAATTAGATGATTGATAAGAATCTTGATTTTAATTCTTACAGCTTAGTAAATATATGTGTGTACTCAATTAAAATGTCCTCTAGTGCCTATTAAAATCTCTTATGAAGAGGTGAGAGAGAGGTTCGTAGAAATATGATGGTCAATCTCATGCGACTCTTCGGATACTTGAGAAAGGTAGAAAGGCAAGAGGCCATGGTTAACTTGATGAATGAATTTGAAATATTTGGAGTAAAAATTGAAAGGGAAACCTAGGTCAATTTTATTCTCCATAGTTTTGCCTAGATGTCTTGAGCAAGTTCTACCTGATATACAAAAGGTTGTATATGGTGGGGAACTTCTGACAAAACATGCGGTGAAGGAAAACCAATTTCGTCAAGGATTGAACAAGTTTAGTATCTTATTCACTAGTTGTTGAAGCGTGATTAGTGATGGCGTTTAATGACACGTTGTGTGTAGATACCTAAATCACTGAATGTCTGCAACTAAGTGATGATGAGATAATTGAGTACATGGTTAAACTATGAAAATAGTGGCTGTTGCAGTGAGAGTTGTTTATTTATCTTTTGATAGGAATAAACGTTTAATTTTGAGAAAATTATCTTTACGTACATTTTTATAGAAAGAATTTGATTTCAGTTTCTATGTTTCTATCGATGAATACTCTATTTTATTTGAATGACATAGTCATTATAATGAAGGATGGAGTTATAATCTATTGAAGTACGTTGGTGGACAATCTGTACACTCTTAAATCATATTTAACCCACGGATACAACAAATTGAAATTGATAACGCACCTTCTAATCCTAATAAGAGAAAGGAACCTTCATATATGAACCAAACACACCTCTGGCTTCTGAAACTAGGTCATGATTAATTGTCTTTTCAAAATAAAGGGTGTAGAGCAAAAGATATATTGGAATTGGTTCATTCTCATTTATGCGGTCCTAAGACTTTCCAGGCGAGAGGTGGTTATAAATATTCATCACCTTATGTGACGATTGTTTTAGAAACAGGTATAATTTTTTATTCACCGCAAGTCTGAGTATTATGATTAATTCAAAAGTGCATGTCTCATGCAGTGAAGGATCATCGAAAATATATCAAGTCATTTATAATTTAATCGTGGTGGCAAGTACCTCTTAGGATAGTTCAGGAGCTATTTATCATAGGTTGGGTTTTAATCCCAAGTTGTCAACACCGGGCAAACCCCTGCCGAATGGTGTGGCGAAAAGAAGGAATAGCACTTTTAGGAAATGATTAGATAGATGATGAGTTATTTGGAATTACTAAATTAATTTTATGGGTATGCTCTAGAAACAGCATGTCGTAAGGATGTTTGTCTATTTGTGGAATATCCTAGAAAAATGAAGGGTTTTTATTTGATAGTCCAAAAGATCAAAGGGTAATTGTTAACAAGAACACTAGATTTTTGAAAAAGGGCTATGTAATAAATCACAAACTCATGTATAAACTGCATCGCGTATCACAAGTAAACTGCATCGCGTGTCACATCTAATACACATTAGCTGTAGAGCCTCGTCGTAGTGGGAGTGTTGTTCTATAACCACATAGATTTATGTTTTGGGAGAGTCGTGAGACTTGGTCCCTAGTAAACATGAAATTAACCCACGGATACGACGAAGCACTACAAGATAAAATGTGATATCTTAGTAACTTGCAATAATTTCTGAAATAGAATCTATGGATTCTAAATTAGGTATGGGTGCATGTAGAACCGTGAAATGGTGGTAAAGCCATTGGAAGTGGCTCTAAAAAATAAAAGAGGATCAGACGGTAAGGTGATACTTTGAAACAAGGCTTGTTGCGTGAAGGTACACTCAGAAAGAAAGGAGAGTTCGAGTATGAGGAAAACTTTTTATCGGTAGCTAAGTTTAAGTCGATCCGAATTCTTTCATTTATTGCTGCTCATATTGAATTATGAGGTATAGCAAATAGATGTCAAGACAACTTTCGTGATTAGAAGTCTTGAGGAAAACATCTATATGAAGCAATCAGAGTGATTCATTATAAAGAGCGAAGAGCATTTTGAATGTAAGCTTAAAAGTGTCCATCGACGGACCAAAATAAGATTTAAATTCAAATAACATTTGTTTTGATGAGGTAATCTAGTGATATGAATCTATTCAATGCACGGATGTGTCTTGTGAATTGAAAAGATTGATAGAAACATGATGGTATTTCTTGTACTATACTTAGATGGTATCTTGCTCATTGGAAACAATGAAAGAGTATTGTCAGAAATATGGGTATGGTTGATAAAGTAGTATAAAATGAAGAATTTAAGAGAAGCAAAATATATTCTTGCGATCTTGGTGATAAGGATCACAAGAAAGGATGTTGCAGTTATCTCAAACTTCGTAAATTGATACGATCCTAACTCATTTTTAGCATGTGACTTTATCTAAGGAAATGTGTCCAATGACTCAAAAGAAGGTAAAGGTGATGAAGGGGGTGTTGGATTGTTTACTAAAAGTCTAGCTTTAGTATGAACAATGTTTTAACAATATTTGAAATGAGAATCATTGATCAAATGATTGCATCTTATAATTTATTTATATGTACGATGCAATAGTCCACTTACTTTATATTGTAGATAATATGTTGTACGACAACACGTGGAAGATTATATTATCAGTTTTCTTATAAAGTATAAACAGATGCTCACAACGGAGTTAGATGGGGACTATCTATCGGGATAGTTGTAGTGTGATTTGGTATTATTTTTTCTTGACTATAAAATCACATTAGTATGTTTTGTGTGTATTGAGCAGGACCACTTGATGTCATTCGACTTATACTAACTATATAAGAGAACTTGATCTCTGTTATTATGGATGTCCGTGCTCTTAATCCCTATACAATAACTTCGACACAGTAAGCCAGTATTTATTTCTTTGATTCATCAATGGGTGAGACTTACATGTAATTAAATCAACAAACTTGGTGAGTTGGGAAATAGTGATGTCTCTATGGTGTGCTGTTAATTGTAGAAAGAATCTATGTCCTATTAAATAGGTTGATGATGTCCCCTTGACGAGTTCATAAAGATTATCATGTAAACCCTACAGGTGGATTTATTCCGTCATGATAATGAGGTTGAGTTGTACTACTCTCGGATGAGATATTAATTAATGGAGTTGTCAGTAACTTAATTAATTAATTGGCATTGTATATGTAAAACGCGGGGAGACTAACAGGCTCATAATAAGAAAGAGCCCATAAAATAATTTGGGATTAGAGCGGAAGTGCAATAATAATATTTCAGTGGAATATATTATTATTATTATTGGACTTAAGTATATGTTTTGGGCTAAACTTGAATACTTAAGCCCAATGAAGGCCGGACTTTAATTTTTCCTCCTGGTCCATGTTGTGGTCCATATATAAGTGATCCGGAAACCCTAATGATTGGCCATGACACACGTGAGATAGAGGGAGAGAATAACAGATTGAGAGGATCTTGAAGATCGTCGCCCACACGACGTCAAATTTGGACTTGGAAATACAGCAGAAGATCACGAGGTTGTTTGCTGTTGTTGTTCGATCTACACACATTCAACTTCCATAATTTTTATGTATTCATGTGGAACATAAAACTGATGGTGTCATACATGTTTGGAAATTCACGGAAGAGAGGATCGTTTTGGCGCAAAAATACTCAAAATCGGAGATTAGATGAGTAAGTTATGCCCAAAATCGTGAGGCTGCCCATTCTGCCAGCGAGAATTTCTCTTCTTCAACATACCTTGTTGAAATGAAATATGATTTTATGTTCCTTCTTTCGCTGATATAGAATCATATGGAACCCTAACGGTTCACGTTGACCAAATGATCGAACACCAACAATTGGTATTAGAGGTTCGGTTTTGAGCTAAACGTGACACGTTAGGCTAGAGTTTGTGTGGCAAACATGGACTAGGGTTTAGAAATTATTGTTTCTTATTGAATAATATATATGGATACGCTGGTATGATTTTCATCGATGAACTTCGACAAAAGTGGCGGACAATAGCGGATGACGCCACTTAATGCGGTGGCATGCGACTGCATGGCGTAAACAAGCATGGCCAGACTTAGACATTGGGAGGCAGCACGACTCGTGCTAGTAGATGGCACGAGTCATGCCAGCAGTAATGCTATGTGGTTGGTGGTGCGCGCAGTTGTCACGATGATCGGCGGACATACTGCTGCTCGAATCGAGCCACGGGCATGAGTCGAGTACTAGCGGAGGCTGAGCGATGGCTGGATAGCATGAAACGGTGGCTAGATCGATGAATGTGCAGAACTACAATCAGCGCAAATCGTAATTCTCAGATCGAGCCTCTGGCTCGAGTCGAGTCCTGATGTGCATCGACAGGTGTTGAGAGTGAAAATAAGCATATTTTAGCGTCCAATTTAACACCTTTTTTATGGGAATTGATATTATATATTAGCACGAGTGTTTTATATTTGATATATTTGAGAAAAAGGTGCACTTGAGGTATTTTATTGTATTTTAGGTGGAAAAAGGATCAAAAGTGCAAAGTTGGAGAAAAGGTTCAACTTGTGCAAGAATGCTAAATACGTACTTCCAACTTGTGTAATTTTTCTATATTCCTATAGATCTTAGAACTAGAAGTATGATATATGTTTGAAAAGCCACAGAAGATAGGATCGTTTAGATGTAAAGAACACCTCAATCGGAATCCAAACAAGAAAGTTATCAAAATAGTGACGTCGCGCAAGCTGTTTCTACTCAGCACGACTGTTCCACTTTACATGACTTGTTACATCTTCAAGTGTTAGACCTTTGGTGATATCTTTAAATGAATAGAAATCCAAGGAAAAGAGGAAGTTATGCTCCAAATTGTGAAGTCGCGCAATTGCCAGCGAGAATTATCGAAAATTTCCAAAAATTTCCAAAAATACCTATTCTTGGAGCACAATTAATCTCCTTATCACGTAATCCTCCATGATTCACCCATATCTTTTATTTTCTTATTTAATTCCCTTCTCACACTTATATATATTTTACATCATTATTCATGTGAGGAGCACCATAACACATCCATCCTTCATCCCCACAGGGGGGATCACCCCCCAACCATCATTCACATCCTTTCCTCTATCCATCCATCGCTTTGAAGATTCGTCTGTGGAATCAAGAGGAGAATCAAAAGGAGGATTCAAGATGGAGAAGGACGCGACGACGCCCACATCTAGGGTTTTATTAGTTTTCTAATTTATCTTGTATTTTCCAGACATATGGGTAAGATCTGTCCAACCCCCATGATTGTTCTTCGCGACATCATGAGCTAGAACCATTTTGGTAGATTTCGGGTTTTGAAGGTATTATGAATTAATTAAACTCTCTTATGTGTCCTTCATACAACTACTTGTGGATTTATTTTATATATGATTATGCTTTCTTAATTCATATTCACGGTCGTTTTTTGCATCTTCAATTGGTATATGGAGTCTGAATATATATATCTTGGTTGTAGATTGAGTGTGTTCACCGCTGAACAGAATTCCATGTTATGATTCTAAGTGAGGGGACTCTGAAGCTTCATTATAACTATCATATAAGAATGTTTATTAATTTAATTGAATTCAGGTTAGTAAGCAGGATAAAGAGGGTAATTTTATAGTACCTGTAAAAGGAGATCATATCGGGTTAGATTCCAGGCGTGGGAAATAATTGGGGTAAAATTATATCTCTTACTCCAAGGTTATTCACACGTGTTACACGTATATTTACTTGTGTCTATAGAGTAGATTTGCATGGTTTAGTGATGCATCCATAGTCCACAAGGCAGAGTCGTCCTGCATTTAAGAGGGAAGTTAAGTAGTAAAACAGGATTACCATAGAGCTACCTATTCTCCTACTTTATCCACTTTCGTATTCTTCTAGTGCTATTTTACTTTATTTGTTATTTAATTTTAGTATTTTAGTTGATAATTAAATTCCACAACTCTTATTGCCTTTCGTCTTAATTAATTAAAATAATAATTAAATTGATAATACGCCATATTTTGGGTTTGATATTTAACTTAGTCTCTTGCTTAAGCTGCAACAGATATCCTTAATACTTAGGGATTAATTTTGCATGGAAAGAAAATGTGCATTAAGTTTTGGCGTCTTTACCGGGGACGGCTGTTATTATTAGTTTATTATTTCTAGTTGATTAAGACTTCTATTTGTGATTATTTATTTCGATCTAACCTTGAATTTTTCTGAGTTACTTGTGAACTAGGAAAAGGAGAGGAAAGAAAGAAAGAAATAACACACAGAGCTAAACATGACTGGAGCAAGGCAGAATCCGGATAATATTGTCATACGTGAAATTTTCACGAATTATGGGATTGGCAACGTGGGGTGGATAGGAGCAAGGGGAAGATGATGATTTTGAGATACATCCCGCTCTTATTAACATGGTAGAAAAGAATTCATTTTCTGGAGGTTGCTTTGAAGATCTATATCAGCATTTCAAAAGATTTCTTGGTTATGGAAACACTCAGAAGGGTGCTGGAGCTAATGATCATGTTAGATGGGTCGCCTTATTTAAGTTCTCATTAATTAATAGAGTAGAAGATTGGTATGAGACTCTTGATGCCACAAATTGCACTACATGGGACCAACTGCAGCAGAAGTTCTTGGAGAGATACATGTCACCCTCAAGGATCTTAAGAATGAGGCAAGACATCACCCAATTTGTTATGAATCACGGTGAAAATTTCATGAGGTGTGGGATAGGTTTAAAGACATGCTCAGGAGGTGTCCACAACATGGGATGTCTAAGGCTCAATACATAAGTATCTTCTATTATGGATTAGATTGTGAGTCGCGTGTTCTTATTGATGCATCATCAGGAGGAGCGCTGTTATCTAAGACAGCACTTGAAGTAGAAAAGTTATTTGACATCTCTATAAATTCACGTGACTGGCTTACAAAGAGCGTTAGAGGAACTTATGTAGTGGGTAAGGTGGCTCTGGTTGAACATCAAGTAGTAAAGCCGGATAGGCATGATGATATCGTCTCTAGTTTAGCTAACATCAACAAGCTACTAGAATCCCAGCAGAGGCAGATTACAGAGTTGACACAAAGAGGGCCTAATATGCAGCAGCAAGAAGTGAAGGCTAGTGTTAGAACAAGTTATAAATCAGCAGAAGACTTAACACACATATTACTCAATCTCTCCAAAACTTTTGCAACTTAATCCCAAAGTATTAAGGATATCAATTGCAGCTTAAGCGACCAAGTGAATGTCGAACCAAAGGACGGCGTATTATTAATTTAATTATTAACTAAATTAATTAAGACAAAATGACAATAAGATTGATGTATGAAATTATCAACCACTAAACAATTAAATTAAATAATAAATAAAATAAAATATCACTCGAATAATACGAAAGTTGATCAAGTAGGAGAATAGGTAGCTCTAGGATAATCCAGTTTCACTCATTAATTTCCCTTTCGTGTGTTGATGTCCGACTCTGTCTTGTGGAATATGGATGCATCACTAAACCATGCATATCTACTCTATAGACATAAGTAAACATGTGTGTAATACGTGTGAATAACCTCGGAGCAAGAGATATAATTCCACCTCCTTTCTAGGTACTATTGATGACTGATATTTTCACCTAGATTTTAGTGTCTTTTTATGAGTGTTTTCGTATATTTTTATCCGTATCTATGTACTATTTGGTTGTGTTTTGTGTTTTTATGGAGATGTTTGAGAATGAGCTTAAATGTATGATTTCCAGGTAAAAAGAGATTCTAGGCGCGACAAGAAAGATGTAGAAAAAAGCAGATCTCAATTCGGAGTTGAAACGAGGGAGAATGAGTAAAAGCAAAATGCTGAAAAACATATGTCCAACTTGTGCAATCTTTCTGTACTCTTTTGGAGCTCAAAACTAGAATTGTAATACATGGTTGGAAAGCGACGGAAAAGAGGATTATTTTTGTATAAGAAACACTTCAATTGGAGACCAAACGAGAAAGTTATGATTAAAATGGTGTCGTCGCGCAATCTGTTCCTACTCAGCATGGTTGTGCTACTTTGAATGAATTGTTACACCTACAAATGTTGGATGTTTTGTCATATATTTATATGGATAGAAATACAAGGAAAATTGGATCGCATGAGCGCAAGAATTACTTAATTCAGAGATCGGATGTGGAAGTTATGCGCGAAATAGTGAGACTGCACAGCACCAACACGGCCGGCCGTGTTGCAGCACATGAGTCGTGTTGCAGAACACGACCTTGTTACTCAACACGGCCCTGTAAGCCTTGGCCATTTTCTGACATAAAAAACGCCTACACGGCCACCCTGTGGCGGTGTTGCAGCACACGAGTCTTGTTGCTGCAACATCATAAACATATCGGATCCCTTCTAGAAGATTCCCAAGGGGTATAAATACCCAATACTTTAATTTTAGATCAGTTTGGTCGAGGGTTTTCACCCTTACACCTACCTCACACACCATTTCCTCTATTTTACACTTTCATCTTCATCCATTCTTCATCCATCCCATCTATTATCATCCCACCATCAAATCCTTCATCCAAGTAGTTAGAGAAGCAAGGAAGAGAGGTGAATTGCAAGGGGAAGAAGAAGATAACCATTGGAGACATCCAAGGGAGTTTTCATCAAAACTTTGTATTGAAACCTTATTGTTTATCATGTTTTGTAATGATTTTAATGTCTATGTTAATTTTCTTATGAATATGAGAGGCTAATCTCCCTTGTGAGATTAGCAATATGAATTGTGTTGGATAATTTTGGGTATTTTGCAATTGAATGAATATGTTGATTGGGTTTAATGATTTTCTATCATTGATGCTTTAGATCTTGAGATATATGATGATTTGTGTATTTAATTGTTCTAATTATGTGATTAGATTGAGAAATCAATTATGTGCTTAGGGTAATTAAGTGAATCATTTCATCAAACACTTCATGTGCATATAAATTGTGAAGAGATTGAGAACCCTTTGATAGGACATCCGATTGGTTTGATCGAGAGATTGATTAATCGTGTGAAGGAACTCTCATTTGAAACTTAGTACCTAGTTGGAATTGTTTGAGTGAGAACCAATCATTTGAGCTATGTTTAGAACCATATCCTATTCATTCCGAGAGGGAGTTTAGGTGAACTAGTGTTGGCCCTTAGTCTATACCCATGACACATATGAATTCATTGCATGATACCTAGATTTTCCATGCTTTTAGTATTGCTAGTCTCATCTCTATCTACTTAGCTCATTCATCCATTTTCATTCATCTATCACATTGTTTATCTTGTCATTTAATTGTTTAATTGTCATTTCTTGATTAATCCTTCCCCTTTATGGTCATCTCTATAATATTATGACAAACACGAGATCGCTTAAACCCTAGTACCTTCCTCCCTGTGGTTCGATAAATTTTTTATTTGGTTATCCCGACTACAAAATGGCTAATCTAATGGCACTGTTGCCGGGGATATAACAGTTGCTAGTGGTTTAACAAAGGAGTGTTTTGATTTGTATTACTAGAGATATTTATTATGCTTTTATTTTTTTACTTTGGAAAAATTTTGATCTTTTTTTTTCATTTTGATAGGTACTTGAAACTACCTTGAGAGAAGAGGAAGGGGGATCAAAACCAAAAATAGAAAGTTTGAAGGAGAATTGTAGTAGGCCTTGAGAAGAGCATTTGAATGGAAGGTTGGAACCAATACTTGAGTGATGTCTTTGGGGATCAAAGTGTAAGGATCCCACCTCAACAATCAAGAGGCTACATGAATGAAAGAAACTATGGTTACAATTTCCAAATGGATCAAGATAGCTCTCAATACTACAATCAAGGAAGAAATGGAGAATGGCAACAAGCTTACAATGCAAATACATTCCACCCTTATCAAGCATGTGCTTATTCTTCACCAAATCCCAACACCAACACTTCCCCTCCGTTCCAAAACTATGCTTTATTTGAATTATATAGAAGATGTGCTCAAGGATGTGATGAAGACCAAAATCCTCAATCAATTTTTCTTCAAAATGAATCCTCCGAGATAATTACACCCTCTACCTTAGAATTGACAAGACAAATAAGGATGATGAATTAAGGTGCTTATGGTCAAGTCTTGCCTAGTTCGAGTTTTGGGGGTGGTCAAAATGTGCAAGGTGTGTTGATTCCTAGCCTTATGGAGCAAGAAGAGTGGAGAATGCCTACCCATCAACTAGGAAATTCTTCTTTCATGGAAGTGGATAATTTCCAAGGAAATGTTCAAGATAACTATGACGAAAATTTTTATGAGAATTATCCACCAATTCAAGGATGGAATTGTGATAACCAAGAGGGAGGAGACTTTCAACAAGTTGAGGAAGAAAAATCATCTTTAGAAGTCTTGATTGAAATGATGATAGCAAACCTAGAGGAAGACAAGAAAAGAGATGAAGCAAGCTTTAAAGAGTGGAAGAAAAGAAATGAGGCAACTGAGAAGAGGTTAGAAGCTTTGGAGTATCAAGTAAGCCAAATTGTAAGTGCTTTGACCAATTTTCAACAAGTTGAAGAAATTGAAGAGGAGAGTAAAGTTGAGAAGAGTTGGAGGAAGAAAAGAATTTGGGAGATAAGAAATCAAAGGAGGTATTTGAAGAGCCTATTGAGGCGAATGATGTTGATGAAGAGGAATAAAGTCGAAAAGCAAGTGATGAAGACTTGAAGAGTAAAATGAGCATTTCTAAACCTTTAAACTCTTTAAGTTGCTTTGACTCTCATAATATTGTTTACATTGACTTTGTCTTACCCATTGATTCTACTTATAGTCTTAGAAACAAAAGAGAACTCGAAGAGATGTTGGAGATTTATTTGGTAAAGAGAAATAAATGTTTTTCAAGAATGGAGAGGGCAATGGAGTGTAAGCTTAAGAGAGTCGAATTTTTAAAGCCATGCTCGAAGGATGCAATGGAGGTCGTTACTTTCCAAAATGCCTACTAGAGGAAGAAGCACAACGGTTAAAATTCGATGGCAAGGATAAAAGATATCCGTGGCCATTCCGATGAGTTCTCCATATTCCGTCCGGCTTGAAGACGTTAAACTTAGCGCTAGATGGGAGGCAACCCATCATTATCTTTATTGCTTTATTTAATGCTTTCAATAAGGATTGTGGATTTGATATTGTTTTGCAATTTTGGTTTGTAGGTTGATTGTGAACGTGAGGAAGATACGTATTGGAGATACAAAAAGTGCTTGATTTGAAGTGTATAGGTAAGTCACACCACTTTTTGCAAACTTAACTCGAAACTCTTGTTTCAATATAAGTTTGGGGGGATATGGCGTGGTGTGGCATACTTGTTTTGAAGGCATATACTTTTCGTGTTTTTGGGCTAATTTTAATTTTTTTTCTCATGAGTATTGGTTTGAATTTTGGTATGATTGGTTGTGTTGAAGTACATGATAATCCATAGTTTGAATGATATTGTTGAGCTAATGTTTTTGATGAGTTGTTGAGCATGAATGAAGTGTAGTGGAAGCACGAATTGAGCCCAGAGATCAAGTCGAGATTCGTTGTGTATTCAATCCGGAAGCTAGTGCCAACCATTTCCTCTACCAAATGCCTATTGAGGGAGTTCACTCGATACTCTACCACTTCTAGTTGCTTGACATGAATTTATTTTATTTGGATTGGTGTGATTATCATGTTACTTCATTTGTTATGTTTTGGGAGGTTTACTTCGTAATTTATATTTCCTTTTCAATCAAGATGGGGATGCTTGTGAGTTTACTTGAATATGGATATTATGAATGTGTGCTTCATTTTCTTATGATGGATGGTTTTATATTTCTTTCATGTTATGTGTTTTTGATTGTTTCTTGTTTGGTGAGTCTTTTCTTTTTATGTTTTGTGTGTATTTTTTATTCTTGTTTAGGGATTGTCTTGGTGGTTTGCTTTGGGATGTCATGAGTCATTTTTGAATGTGAGTGATGCATGTCGTTGTGATTAGTGATGACACGTTATGATTAAGAATCTCTACATTTTCGAATTGTGACATGTTCTATTTAACTTGTTCAATTTTGAGATGAATGTGGTGTAATAAGTTCCTTAAGGTTCGAGCACAAGCTTGTGAGCATTTGAGCCTCAAACGTGCATACATTGTATTTTTTTTCATGAGTGGATTGGTTGTGTTGATAAACTAGAACTTGCTCAAGGACTATAGGAACGAGCCCGATTAGTGGAGATTAGTGAAATGATCTAAAGGTCATCCTTGTTATTAATAGTCATTGCCAAATATTTCCATACCATGAACATCATCCCTAGTCAACAACTTTGAGCCTTTAAGTCTATTTATTGTGATATAAGCACATTACAAGTCTTGATTACTCACATGAGAATATTTTTACCCTTTTATGTGAGTGATTGAGGAGATATGCATTAGAAAGTTTTGATGAGATAACAAAAGAAAAAAAAAGGGAAATGGTAATGGTAATCAAACAAGAAAAAGGATGAAAAGAGCAGAAACAAGAATGCACATGCAACCTCAAAACAAGAAAGGAGCAAAGCAACAACAAGATGCTCAAGAAAATAAAAGTTCAAAGAAAGGAAGCAAACATCATATGAAGCTCAATCCAAGGAAAGTTAATGAGTAGTGCTTGTGATTAACAAAGATAAAAAAGGAAGAAAGAGAAGTGAAGATGTTGAAGAAATTGGCCATCTCTTAGATTACTTACACTTGATTAGTCACTTTTATCCAAATTCTTCCTACCCTACAAAAGAGCCTATCATTACATCCGAATATAAAGACCTTTTTGATCATTAATTGAAACTTTGGTGGTTTGTGAATATAGTCCACGAGCAAGCTTATAGCAAGTCTAGCCAATCGGTAAATGAGTGTTGATTTACCTTACCTTCATAGAGTGTTGAGTGAAATTGATAATCTATGTGAGGCTTGGACTAAAAAGGGACTATATTACACTTTATTCTCTTTTGATTGAACTTGCTAATATTTTTTTGCATATCATGAATCTAATGTTGTAGGATGACTTAGCATTATTTGTAATTCTTATTATTATTGATGTTTTATTACTTATGTTCGTTTAGTCTTTTCCTTGGTGAAAATCTCTTTCCCCTTGTTTTATCATTTTCAATATTTGGGGATGCACAACACTTTATGTTTGTGGGTGTGATGAGTGATATTTTCACCTAGATTTTAGTGACTTTTTATGTGTGTTTTCGTATATTTTTATCCGTATTTATGTGATATTTGGTTGTGTTTTGTATTTTTATGGAGATGCTTGTTAATGAGCTTAAATGTATGATTTCATGGTAAAAATAAATTCTAGGTGCGACAAAGAAGACGTAGGAAAAAACAAATCTCAATTCGGAGTTGAAACGAGGGTGAATGAGTCAAAGCAAAATGCTGAAAAACACACGTCCAATTTGTGCAATCTTTCTGTACTCTTTTGGAGCTCAAAACTAGAAGTGTAATACATGGTTGGAAAGCCATAGAAAAGAGGATTATTTTTGTATAAGAAACAGTTCAATTGGAGACTAAACGAGAAAGTTATGATTAAAATGTGTCGTCGCGCAAGCTGTTCCTACTCAGAACAGTTGGGCTACATTGCATGACTTGTTACACCCTCAAATCTTGGAATTTTTGTCATATCTTTATATGTATAGAAATCCAAGGAAAAGAGGATCACATGAGCACAAGAATTACTCAAATCAGAGATCGAATGTGGATGTTATGCGCCAAACGATGAGATTGCGCAGCACTAATACGGCCGGCCGTGTTGCAGGACATTAGCCGTGTTGCAGCACACGACCCGTGTTACGCAACACGGCCCTGTAAGCCTTGGCCATTTTCTAACATAAAAAATGCCAACACGGCCACCCTGTGGCCGTGTTGCAGCACACGAGTCGTGTCACTGCAGCATCAGAAACATATCAGATCCCTTCTAGAAGCTTCTCAAGGGGTATAAATACTCAATACTTTAATTTTAGATCAGTTTTGGTCGAGGGTTTCACCCTTACACCTACCTCACACATCATTTCCTCCATTTTACACCTTCATCTTCATCCATCCCATCTATCATCATCCCACCATCAAATCCTTCATCCAAGTAGTTAGAGAAGCAAGCAAGAGAGGTGAATTGCAAGGAGAAGAAGAAGATCACCATTGGAGACATCCAAGGGAGTTTTCATCCAAACTTTGTATTGAAACCTTATTGTTTATCATGTTTTGTAAGGATTTTAATGTCTATGTTAATTTTCTTATGAATATGAGAGGTTAATCTCCCTTGTGATATTAGCAATATGAATTGTGTTGGATAATTTTTGGTATTTTGCAATTGAATGAATATGTTGATTGAGTTTAATGATTTTCTATCATTGATGCTTTAGATCTTGAGGTATATGATGATTTGTGTATTTAATTGTTCTAATTATGTGATTAGATTGAGAAATCAATTTTGTGCTTAGGGTAATTAAGTGAATCATTTCATCAAACACTTCATGTGCATTATAAATTGTGAAGAGATTGAGAAATCCTTTAGAATTTTGAACCCTTTGATAGGACATCCGATTGGTTTGATCGAGAGGTTGATTAATCGTGTGAAGAGACTCTCATTTCAAACTTAGTACCTAGTTGGGATTGTTTGAGTGAGAACCAATCGTTTGAGCTATGTTTAGAACCATATCCTATTCATTCCGAGAGGGAGTTTAGGTGAACTAGTGTTGGCCCTTAGTCTATACCCATGACACATATGAATTCATTGCATGATACCTAGATTTTCCATGCTTTAAGTATTGCTAGTCTCATCTCCATCTACTTAGCTCATTCATCCATTTTCCATTCATCTATCCCATTGTTTATCTTGTCATTTCTTGATTAATCCTTCCTCTTTATGATCTTCTCTATAATATTATGACAAACACGAGATCGCTTAAACCCTAGTACCTTCCTCCCTGTGGTTCGATAAATTTTTTAATTGGTCATCCCGACTATAAAATGGCTAATCAACTATCAGTATTAATTATTTTCCTGGCCAATTGGTACTCTAACCCGATATGAACTCCCTTTATAGGTACTATAAAATTATCCTCTTTATCCTACTTATTAACCCGAATATGATTCAATTAACAAGTATTCATATAAGATAGTTCTAATAAGACTTCGAAATCCCTTTACTTAGAATTATAACATAAAACCCTGCTCAACAGTGAACGCACTCAACCAATAACCAAGTTATGTATTCAGACTCTACACAACAATTATTGATGCACAAAACACCGTGAGTATGGATTAAAAATGCACAATCTTATATAAAATAAACCACAAGTAGTGTTGTACGGAGTTTACACACGAAAGTTCAATTAATTCGTAAAAATCTTCACAACCCTAGTTCTACCAAAAAGGCTCTAGCCCATGGTGTTACGAAGAATAACCAATGGGTGTTAGATAGATCTTACTCGGATGTCCGAAAAATACAAGATAAATTAAGAAACGAATAAAACCCTAGATTTAGGAGTCGTCGAGTCCTTCTCCGTCTTGAATCCTCCTCTTGGTTCTCCTCTTGATTCCACGGACGAATCTTCAAATTGGATGGATGGAGGAAAGGATGTGGATGATGGTTGGGGGTGATCCCCTCTTGTGAGGTGTAGTACGGTTGTGGCCTCTTTTACTCTAATCTATTGTGTATTATCTCCCAACAACGTCGTCCATACTGCTGCATAAGCCTTCTTTTATACTTGTAATCACGCCTCCTGGGCCTGTAATGAGCTTTTTAAGTGATCACACGCATTGAGGGTGTAAAAATACGGATATGGTAAGTTTTCAAGGCTCAATTCGACCTCACGGCCAGGTCGAATTCTCCCCTCCAAGTCGAATTGGAGGTCGAATTGACCTACTATAAGTCTAAGATGCTCAATTCGACCAGAGGCCCTGGTCAAATTGAAATAACGTGGTCGAATTGGCATCGCCATAGATCAATTCGACAATGATTCGACCTGATGCCCAGGTCGAATTCCCCTATCATGTTCGAATCCACCTTTTGTACGTGTCCTGCCTCCAATTCGCCCAGCAGGCCTGGTCGAATTGACCTCCTTCTGGTTGAATTGCACTCCTGCTTCGCCCAAACGGATGGTTTCGACTTCCTTTCTTCAGTTTTCAACACTTCCAATCTGATTTCCTTTGAAAAACCACTCAAATGGCTCCGGAAACACCTGATTCGTGACTTTTCACAATATATATCGGTATACAACTGATTACAACCTTCAAACACTTCATAATAGCACAAATCCAGGTGCAAGATTCGTGAATTTACACACTCATCAAACCCCCAAACTTACATGTTTCTTGTCCCGAGGCAACGCAATCAAAATAAAGAGTCATGTATAATTCACGAGAATCACCATGTACACACATATTACACATGCAACTTCATCAATTAAAAAAAAGTATTTCCTGCATCATACATATCATTCATGCAAAACATCACCCAATCATATTACCATTCGGAGTACTAAGTTATCTAGCTCACAAAATAAGTGTTTACTCTCTCACTCAAGTGCTCGTTGCACTTAAACGGTTAATATATACGCTCATACTCAATCCATACTCACGCGTAACCATAAGCTTGACAAGGGTTTCAAAAATCAACTCATGACTAGGATTACAAAGGACTTGTTTTTGGGTTGTAATGTTGGCTCTTTGGAAAGGGTAGGAAAATTTAGATAAAGTGACTCAAACACTAGTAGAGAGTTACCTTGGAGGTTCTTACTTTCTTCATATTCTCCTCCAATTTCTTCTCTTGCACTTACAATTTTTGAATTTTCCTTCTCTTCCTTGCATCAGCATCATTCTTCTTTTGATAACTCGGGTACCAGTTGTAGGCACTACCCTTTTTAAACAGCAATTGGAGTACCAGTTTTAGGCACTACCCCTAAACAAGACTTAACCATACACTTCTTCTTTCTATTTCACTTAACCATCAATCTATCTCCTTCTTCTCGCAACACTTATTCAACTCAACTCTCTACTAATGAATAGGGTATTAAACAAAGCTCAAGTAAAGGTTAAATTAGGCTCTTTTATTCGGCTTGCCAAAGAAAATGTGTTTAAGGCTCAAACGGGGCTACCATAGATATACATAATCAATGGGAAGGTAAAATTTGGCTAAGTAACTCAAGTAATCAAGAATGGCCTAAGATCATATCCTAGCAATTCACCAATTGTAAGTCTCACACAAGACTCCATGCCAAGTTCTAGAATACGTTCATATGAATGATTCTCTCAAGAATACACTATCATGATCAAGCATGATTAAAAGGCTCAAATCCTCACATGGGTAAATAGAATCCTAAGTACTCCTCACAGCACATAATCAAGTTCAATTTCAAAAGAACTCTACATACTTATCAAATTATACATGCCTCTCATCAATGAAAATTAACAATGAACATACGAATGCACAAAATCTAAAAACCCATATATCATAGTCAATCATACAAGCATCTCTACAAATACCAACTCATGCATCATAGTCACTCCTCACAATCCACATCTGAAATGATCAAATATGACAATATATAGTACATGCCACTCACACAAGACACACCCATCCTGTAAAAATAAAAAGAAGAATGGAGATGAGATGAATCAAAGAACACACTTACCTAACCCAATTTGACCTCAATTCGACTTGTCTAAGAGGTCGAATTCAGTTCGTCGTGGTCGAATAGACCTTCTTGATAACTTTTTCTTTCAATTCGACCTCAATTCGACTTAGTCCCCTGGTCGAGTTGCCTTGCCTCATGTCGAATCCACAAACTGTAAGATTTAAGGTCCTCAATTCAACCTCAATTCAACCTGAGCTGTTGGTCGAATTGAAACAGTCGTGGTCAAATTGGCTTACTGAAAGTTTGCACACTCCGATTCGACCTCAATTCGACCTGGGCTGTCACGCCCCGACCCTAGACAGAACGCGACAACCGCCACGTTAACCATAAATTTCGTAGAATGGGTGCACTCCACTCCACAAAGTTTATAGAAAATGTAAGACTTGCTATCAAGTACCTGTAGAACTGAACAACTGATAACAACGGGTACAACCCGAGGACATCATCTCAAAAAGTATCAACAAGGATTTACAAAGGTACAAAATACAACGGTGTAACTTAGTTAAAAGAAAATATACATGAACGATATAACATCGTGAAGGTACAAAAAGAACATCAAGGGGGTCACCAAATATAAACTATACAATCTCGCCAATGAATCCGTCAATTTACAGAAAAGAGAAAATACCCAAAACACGGATTGGATGACGAGCAAACGATAGGAAAACTTCCAACCAAAACGATATCAACAGCCTGAAAAGGAAAGAATGATGGGGGTGAGCAAAACCACTAGCTCAGTGAGGTGATAAGCCGGTCACCCCGACCCTTATACAAAGCATGTATTCCCACTCACGGTTCATAACATAAAATCCAACATTTCGTCCCACAATAACTATTTCTCACTCAGTGTACATATTAATGAAAATAAAAATCTTAGTGCACATTTACGAATAACACAATTAGTTCAAACAACATGTTATCACATAAAAAACGCGTGGGTAGTCAATATCCTCCTCGAACTGAGCTCTCCGTCGAGAGACAGTCCAAGCCCGTCACCGTTACTCTAGATAAAATGCACATTAATATTCTTTCTCAACACGCCAAGTGCTAAAGTTCACAATTCAATATCGACGTGAATACTTGAAATGATCAAACATATAAACATATATGACATGCATGTCCCACACCGGTGACGTTGACTGAGCCTATAATAGACTGATTCATCTAACGATCACCATCCAGAGTATCAATATTTGGCAAATGGACAGGTGCCCTGTTAGATCTAACTCATCCGGGTTTGCCAAGCAACGGGCAACATGGTTGTCACTCTAACTCACCCGAACCGCGACAATTCGGGCTACTTAATCAATGTCGCTCCAACTCACCCGAACCGTGACCAATTCGGGCTACTTAACCTTGGTACCAGGCATACATATGCATATGCATCATAAGATGAATAACGACTCAAGTTAGAGTCTTAATTGGCACACAAGAATAACCAGAAATCAATTCTCAAATAATTCACAATAAATGCTGTCAGATATCTAGCCGGCAAGGCTCTTCAACATAAGTTAAAATCAATAATACTCATAAAATGGCTAACAGGACTCTAACCAGAGCAATCGAGTCAATCAGGCTCTTTACCACATAATACAATACCAAATAATTTTATTATCAATTAACTAAAACTAAAATAAATGCACATTTATCGAGGGTCCACACTTCCCACAAGAGAAGGCGTTCCCGAATTATCAACTCACAAGGAAGTGATTAACTCTCTCCGGAATCTGAAGTCGGTCCCTTGCCCTTCGTCGATGGTTCTTTACCTATAAAGGAGATGAGCAATTAAAGACAAATCAAATATAACTAACTATTAGCGGTAACATCCCTTTCATTGCTAAAAACAAATCCTAATCGAGTTCGAACGACTCGATATTAAATAAAAATATCTTCTAACTCCTTAACATCAGTTCCCAATCCCACATAACCCGTTTCAATACATTAACTAAACGAAACGATAGAAAATAAGTTTGAATTCAAAATAAAAATTCTGAAATTTTCCAGCTAGCGGCAGTTTACGAGAAAAATCATAACTAATTGTAGAATAATCGGATTGAGGCGTTTCAAGTGGCTACAGAAAGCTTACGAGTTCAGTTACGTACAGAAATTAAGTTTACAAACTTTCGAGGGCAATACCTATGTGAAAATCAGTTCGAACAGTCTGCGAATTGCCCACATACCAAAAAGAAAAACACCACAAAATTACAAAACCATGGAAGAAGGAAGCTTAATTCACACATCACTTACCTCAAAACAACTTAGAAACCACCTAGAATGAGGGTTGTAAGGGATAATTTGATCAACAAGGGTTTTTCTTCTTCACTCTCTTCTTCCCCTCTTTTGTTTTTCTTCTCCCGTTCTTCTCTTTTTTTTTTTAACTTTAGCCTTAATAATTATATATCAGGTCATTTAAGTGGGCTAAAACTTTGGGCCACAAAATAAATAAATAAATAAGTTTGGGCTTTCTAAAAAAAATCTAGTTGGGCTAAGATAGGGCTGGCCTTTTGGGCCATAAAAATAAATAAATAGGTTTTGGCTTTCTAAAAAAAATCTAGTTGGGCTTAATTGAGCTGGCCTTTTGGGCCATAAAAATAAATAAATAGGTTTTGGGCTTTCTAAAAAAATCTAGTTGAGCTAAGATATTATAAAGTATCCCCTCCTCTAAAAAGTTTCGTCCTCGAAACATAAACGTACCTAGAGATGAAAAGAGATTTGGATGGTGTTGACGCATGACAGACTCTGGTTCCCATGTTTCTTCTTCAATTTGATCACTTCTCCATAGAATTCTCACCATAGGAATGGATTTGTTACGAAGCATTTTCTCTCGGCGATCTACAATTTGAACAGGTTGTACTTCGTATGATAGATTTTCCTTTAATACAACAAGGGGATATTTGAGCACGTACGAAGGATCTGGTTCATATTTTCTAAGCATAGAGACATGGAAGACATCATGAATCTTCGACAATTCCGATGGTAGCTCAAGTCGATACGCGACACGACCAATCCTTTGCACGATCGTAAACGGACCAATATACCTTGGACTCAACTTTCCTTGATGGCGGAATCGCAACACGCCCTTCCATGGAGAAACTTTCAGAAAAACTTTGTCTCCTTCATTAAACTCCAAATCGCGCCTCCTATTATATGCGTAGCTTTTCTGTCTATCTTGCGCTGCCTTAAGTCTGTCTCGAATAAGTTGTATTTTGCCTTCGCATCTTCGATAAGCTCTACTTGTTCGATTTGTCTCTCGCCAACCTCATCCCAAAAGAGCGGTGTTCGACACTTTCGGCCATACAGAGCTTCGTACGGGGCATTCCAATGCTTGAATGATAACTGTTATTATAAGCGAACTCCACCAAAGTCACGCACTTATCCCAGCTACCTCCCAAATTCAACACCTCTGCACGTAGCATGTCTTCTAGTGTCTGTATAGTTCTCTCTGACTGTCCATCAGTCTGTGGATGAAACGAGGTACTAAATAGTAATTTTGTACCTAGCGCTTTCTGCAGACTAGGCCAAAAATGGGAAGTGAATCTTGGATCATGGTCAGATATGATTGACACTGGTACTCCGTGCAATCTCACGATCTCATCGACATATAACTTGGCAAGTTTCTCTAAAGATTCTTTGGTATCCACTGGAAGGAAATGTGCCGATTTCGTCAGATGATCAACAATGACCCAAATTGAGTCATGACCCTTTTGTGTTCGAGGTAAACCAGGAACAAAATCCATTGTGACGTTTTCCCATTTCCACTCTGGAATAGGTAGTGGTTGAAGCATGCCGGCTGGTTTTTGGTGTTCAGCTTTAATTTGTTGGCATGATAAGCACTTTGATACAAATTCAGCAATGTCCCGTTTCATACCTGGCCACCAATAATGCTCCCGAAGTGTTCTGTACATTTTGGTACTACCAGGATGCATAGCATAGGCTGAAGAATGGGCTTCCTCAAGAATAGCTCTACGAACATCAAGTTCTGATGGAACACAAACACGATTTTTAAAAGTATGAAGTCCATCATCCCGAATTTGAAATTCTGTTTCTTTTCCTTGATTTAGCTTCGTCATCTTCTATTGTAAATGAACATCATGTGATTGTCTTTCTCGAATTTGCTCGAACAAGGTAGGTCTAACCTCTAATTTGGCGATTAAGGCAGAATCATTAGACTTTTCACAATCGAGCAAAATGTATAAAGATTTAAATTACTCCAACATAGGAAGATAAAAAGATTGAATCGAAACAAGTGAGGTAGAAGACTTTCTACTCAGAGCATCTGCAACAATGTTCGCCTTGCCAGGATGATAATCGATGACTAAGTCATAGTCACTAATCAACTCCATCCATCGCCTTTGCCTGAGGTTGAGCTCCTTTTGCGTGGTGATATACTTTAAGCTCTTGTGATCAGTGAAAACCCAACAAGTTGCACCGTACAGATAGTGCCTCCAGATCTTCAATGCAAAGACGATTGCAGCCAACTCTAAATCATGTGTAGGATAATTTTCTTCGTTCTTCTTCAATTTCCATGAAGCGTAGGCAATAACCTTTCCTTCTTGCATGAGAACGCATCCTAATCCTTGTCTCGAGGCGTCGCTATAAATGGTAAATTCTCCAATCACTGGGTCTGGCAAAGCAAGAATAGGAGCTGAAACGATTCGCCTTTTCAATTCTTGAAATGCTTCCTCCCATTCTTCACTCCATTCAAATTTTACCCCTTTTCGAGTCAATTCAGTCAAAAATGAAGCCAATAGCGAAAAGTCTTTGACAAACCTTCGATAATATCCAGCTAATCCCAGAAAACTACGAATCTCTGTCACTTTCTTTAGACGCTCCCAATCTAGTATAGCTTGAATCTTCACTGGATCGACGTAGATTCCTTCTTTAGAAATGTGATGACCCAAAAAGCTTACCTCACGAAGCCAAAATTCACACTTCGAGAATTTAGCATAAAGCTGATTTTCTCTGAGAATGTTCAGAGCAATTCTTAGATGATGAGAATGCTCGTCGTCTGATTTAGAATAAATAAGAATGTCATCAATGAAGATGATGACAAACTTATCTAAGTACGGCCGAAAGACCCGATTCATAAGATCCATAAAAGCTGCAGGAGCATTTGTGAGTCTTAAAGGCATAACACAGAATTCAAAATGACCGTATCTGGTTCGAAAAGCAGACTTAGGGATATCAGATTCCCTAATCTTGAGTTGGTGATAACCGGATCGCAAATCAATTTTTGAGAACACAATTGCTCCTTGCAATTGATCAAATAGATCATCGATTCTTGGAAGAGGATATTTGTTCTTGATTGTCACCTTGTTCAATTGATAGTAGTCGACACATAGGTGAAGTGATTCATCTTTCTTCTTGACAAAAAGAACTAGAGCATCCCACAGAGATGTGCTAGGTCGTATGAACCCCTTCTCCAATAATTCCCCAAGTTGTGTCTGGAGTTCCTTGAGCTCAGCAGGTGACATTCGATATGGAGTAATCGATATAGGTGTGATTCTAGGAAGTAAGTCAATGGAAAAATCATTCTCTCGATTCGGAGACTATCCTGGTAAGTCTTCTGGAAAGACATCAGGAAATTCATTCACGATCGGGATGTCATCTAGTTTTGTTTTAGAAAGAGAAATATCGATGACGAATGCCAAGAATGCCTCACAACCCTTACGCATTAATCTATGCGCAGTCAACATTGAAATAAAAGAGAGGAATCTCGTTTGAAGTTTACCTTCAAAAACAAGTTCTGAGAATCCTGGTCTACGAAAAATAACAAGATTCTCGTGGCAGTCAAGAATTGCATGATGAGAATAAAGCCAATCCATGCCAAGAATAACATCAAGATCAATCAAAGGCAATGGTATCAATTCAGCCTCTAGAATGACATCTTTGATCTTCAATGAACAATCAAGGAATACCGAATCACGAATTAGACACTCTCCAAGAGGAGTATGAACGATGATTCCAGGTGACAAATGAGAGATAGGATAATCTAAGATCGCAGTAAGATCATCCCGGATATAAGACCTATCAGAACCTGGGTCAATAAAGCGTAGACTTGATGGTCTCCCACAAATACATGGCCTAAAGAAGCAATATTAGGTGAGATTGTGATTCAAAAATTTGGAAAGATAGAATTTTTTACGAATGTTTTATTCGTAATCAAGTGGCATAACAAGGCGGGGTTAGATCTAGCATGTGAAAATACTCAGATTATAAATTACCTGTCACAACCTTCGGATCTGAGCGAGCCTCTTCCTGGGAAATATGAAATAATCTAGTTTGCTTCCTTCCTTGCATAGGTGATTGAGTACTAGGGCCGCTTGAGGCATCGAGTACTCTGGTAACTGCAGATCGAGTATCTCTGGGTGTAGAATATGTTAGTTTACCACGAAGCTGACCAGAACCCTGACTGCTCGCTCCCATAAGCTGAGGACAAGAACTTCGCATATGCCCCGGCTGTCGACACTGAAAATATACTTGAGGAGCCTTACAGGGGCCGTCGTGATATTTTAAGCAATTCTGGCACTTGCGATTTTCACCAATTGATCCCGAGACATTGCTCCCGCCTCTACTAAATTGCTCCCGAGGTTGAGGAAAACTAATAGATACCGAACTTGGTGCGCCACGCGAAGATCCCACACCCCTATACACCTTCGATGCATTTCCTGGAAATGCGCTCCTTTACCTTTTCTTTTGAGATCGTTCTGCAAGCTTATGTCTCGCCTGAACTAAACCTTCTACCCTCAGGGCTTCTTTTACGAGATCGTCAAGACCCTCGTACTTGTCTCCGGACTTGATGCGATCTCGAATATTTAAATTAAGACCATCTTCAAATCTCTTGCATAAGTCTCTCGTCGTATATGACTCAGGAGCGAATTCTCGCAATTCCAGAAATTTGCTTTCGTACTCCACGCCCGACATAATGCCTTGAAAGAGGTTGAAGAACTCATTTCTCTTCTGATCCTTGATGTACTGAGAGAAGTATCGATCTTTGAATCGTTCCACAAAGATAGCCCACGTAATAGTAACTGAAGATGTCTCTTTTAGATTCTGCCACCATCATCGTGCATCTGGGCCTAACAGCTTGGTCGCAATGACCACACGATAACATTCTTCAATCATCAAGGTATCAAAGGTCTTTGTAATCTCCTTTAACCATGCCCCCGCTTTAGAAGCATCTCTTGCACCATCAAATTTCGAAGTCCCCATGTTTTCAACTGCTTTCACCAAATCAGGTATAAAAAGTGCACCTCGAGAAGTAGAACCTCCTAAAGCCATTTCTGGAGAAAAAATTGGTACATTAGTTGTAGGTCGAATCGGTTCATTAGCATGAAGAACCTCTTCCGTGACAGTCATAGTCGTATGAGCCGTTGTAGGTGGTGGAACACCATGTATTCGAATATGATCATAATACAATTGGTACTGTTCCGGTGTCATCATGTGCTCAACCCGCAACTGGGCCCGTGGTTGCTCTACCTAGAAAACCGGCACCCTATGATCAGAATTGATAGGGTCCGTAGCCGTTGGAGGAACGGCGTGATCAGAAGAAACATGTCCTCGAGGTCCACGAGGAACAGAAGAGAGTAGAGGACTCGGAGGATCACGAGGAGTGTGTCCTCGACCTCGACCTCGACGACGAACTGGATGTGCCATAATGACTGAAAGGAAGAAAGGAAAGAAAGTGCAAGGTCAACATCAAGGCAATACGATACCTTAGGATGGCATAGAAACAAAGTTGGACCCATTGGCTCGACTAAAAAAGAATGAGAATCATAAAACCAGAATCTGATACCAAGAAAGTTGTCACGCCCCGACCCCAGAGAGAACGCGACAACCACCACGTTAACCATAAATTTCATAGAATGGGTGCACTCCACTCCACAAAGTTAATAGAAAACGTAAGGCTTGCTATCAAGTACCTGTAGAACTGAACAACTGATAACAACAGGTACAACCCGAGGACATCATCTCAAAAAGTATCAATAAGGATTTACAAAGGTACAAAATACAACGGTGTAATTTAGTTTAAAGAAAATACACATGAACGATATAACATCGTGAAGGTACAAAAAGAACATCAAGGGGGTCACTAAATATAAACTATACAATCTCGCCAATGAATCCTTCAATTTACATAAAAGAGAAAGTACCCAAAACACGGATTGGATGACGAGCAAACGATAGGAAAACTTTCAACCAAAACGATATCAACAGCCTAAAAAGGAAAGAATGATGGGGAGAGCAAAACCACTAGCTCAGTGAAGTGATAAACCGGTCACCCCGACCATTATACGAAACATGTATTCCCACTCGCGGTTCATAACATAAAATCCAACATTTCGTTCCACAATAATTATTTCTCACTCAGTGTACACATTAATGAAAATAAAAACCTTAGTGCACATTTACGAATAAAACAATTAGTTCAAACAACATGTTATCACATAAAAGACGCGTGAGTAGTCAATATCCTCCTCGAACTGAGCTCTCCATCGAGAGACAGTCCAAGCCCGTCACCGTTACTCTAGATAAAATGCACATTAATATTCTTTCTCAACACGCCAAGTGCTAAAGTTCACAATTCAATATCCACGTGAATACTTGAAATGTTCAAACATATAAACATATATGACATGCATGTCCCACACCGGTGACGTTGACTGAGCCTATAATAGACTGATCCATCTAACGATCACCTTCCAGAGTATCAGTATTTGGAAAATGGAGAGGTGCCCTGTTAGATCTAACTCATCCGGGTTTGCCAAGCAATGGGCAACTTGGTTGTCACTCTAACTCACCCGAACCGCGACAATTCGGGTTACTTAATCAATGTCGCTCCAACTCACCCGAACCGTGACCAATTCGGGCTACTTAACCTTGGTACCAGGCATACATATGCATGTGCATCATAAGATGAATAACGACTCAAGTTAGAGTCTTAATTAGCACACAAGAATAACCAGAAATCAATTCTCAAATAATTCACAATAAATGCTGTCAGATATCGAGCCGGCAAGGCTCTTCAACATAAGTTAAAATCAATAATACTCATAAAATGGCTAACAGGACTCTAACCAGAGCAATCGAGTCAATTAGGCTCTTTACCACATAACACAATACCAAATAATTTTCTTATCAATTAACTAAAACTAAAATAAATGCACATTTATCGAGGGTCCACACTTCCCACAAGAGAAGCCGTTCCCGAAATATCAACTCACAAGGAAGTGATTAACTCTCTCCGGAATCTGAAGTCGGTCCCTTGCCCTTCGTCGATGGTTCTTTACCTAGAAAGGAGATGAGCAATTAAAGACAAATCAAATATAACTAACTATTAGCGGTAACATCCCTTTCATTGCTAAAAACAAATCCTAATAGAGTTCGAACGAGTCGATATTAAATAAAAATGGCTTGTAACTCCTTAACATCAGTTCCCAATCCCACATAACCCGTTTCAATACATTAACTAAACGAAACGATAGAAAATAAGTTTGAATTCGACATAAAAATTTTGAAATTTTCCAGCTAGCAGCAGTTTACGAGAAAAATCATAACTAATTGTAGAATAATCGGATTGAGGCGTTTCAAGTGGCTACGGAAAGCTTACGAGTTCGGCTAAGTACAGAAATTAAGTTTGCAAACTTTCGAGGGCAATAGCTATGTCAAAATCAGTTCGAACAGTCTGCGAATTACCCACATACCAAAAAGAAAAACTCCACAAAATTACAAAACCATGGAAGAAGGAAGCTTAATTCACACATCACTTACCTCAAAACAACTTAGAAACCACCTAGGATGAGGGTTGTAAGGGAGAATTTGATCAACAAGGGTTTCTCCTCTTCACTCTCTTCTTCCCCTCTTTTGTTTTTCTTCTCCCGTTCTTCTTTTTTTTTTAACTTTAGCCTTAATAATTATATATCAGGTCATTTGAGTGGGCTGAAACTTTGGGCCACAAAATAAATAAATAAATAAGTTTGGGCTTTCTAAAAAAAATCTAGTTCGGCTAAGATAGGGCTGGCCTTTTGGGCCATAAAAATAAATAAATAGGTTTTGGCTTTCTAAAAGAAAATCTAGTTGGGCTTAATTGGGCTGGCCTTTTGGGCAATAAAAATAAATAAATAGGTTTTGGGCTTTTTAAAAAAATCTAATTGAGCTAAGATATTATATGTGCCTCTGGTCGAATTGCCACGCCTCAGGTCGAATTGGGCTACTGGACGATTTTTGCCCCTCACTTCGACCTGAATGCTTAGATTCGATCATACTCCTTGGTTGAATTGGCTTCCTGGTTCTCCAGAATCAAGTTTTCTTCATCCCCTACACACTTCAAGCTTAAAAATGAAAATTAGGTACCAAAATAGAGCATAACTTTATCAAGAATCAATCCTAAAACTTAACATTCATGAGTGACTCCGCAAACAACACAAAACATAGAACAAAACACCACTAAACATTAGGCAAGTTGTAAAAAATCAACACATAAAAACCGATTAAGGGTTTAAATATGCCGTAAAAAATCAACTCCCCTAACAAATATTACAAAGAAAAGATTATACTATCGGTTCTTATTTAGGTAAATACATCACACCCCCCAAACTTAGTAAAAATTGTAGTCGAAACTAAGTTTGCAAAGAGATGTAATTGCAGATAAGTAAGCACTTCAAATATAAAAATTTCTTACTCACACAAAAGAAATAAAGCAATAAAACAGAAGGTCAAACCCCCAACAGGCGCTCATATTTAACGTCGGAGAGTCACGACGGAATACCACTTTGTACTACTGGATTAGAGGACGGTCTTGTCACATCCTCACCTTCAAGTACTTTCTTTCCCTCTTCTTGTCTACACTCAACACCTCACCTTTCTTGGTCACAAGTATATGATCCTCAGAATTTCCTTCTTCCCATGGTTGTCTAGACACCTCCTTGTCAATCTTCCACTTAAATTCAGAATCATCTGCCTTATTAAAATCAAGATTAAACAAGTTAGAAACCATATATATGCTCTTGCATGATTGAGCCTCCATGGGCATCTTCATTGCATGATCAAGAGAGAAAACCACATCTTCATTATCCATCTGCAGTCTAAGCTTCTCGGCTCTCAACTTCTTTGCTCTTTCCCACTTCTTCTCTATTGTAAGCTTAGTATTCTGCTTATGTAATGGTATTGGAGTAACATCAACATCATGTGGAGCATTTGGCGTGGAAAACAGTGCAGAACGGTTGGGTTTAACCTGGATTCGACCAGGGCTACTGGTCAAATTGGGTATGTAGTGGTCGAATTGTGCACCTGGAAGTCCATTCTCACCCTTTATGCTCGATTCAACCAGGATTCAACCTGATGGTCTGGTCGAATTGAACTGCCCTAGGTCGAATTGGCTCTCTGTATAATTTTTCTCCTCCAATTCGACCTAAGGATCTGGTCGAATTGAATGGTTGCTGGTCGAATTGGGCTTCTGATGAAACAGAGTGCTCCGGAAGGTAGGATTCAACCTCAATTCGACCTGGTCTCCTGATTGAATTGAAGTGGTTTTGGTCGAATCGAGGCTCTTTTACTTCCAAATCACGTCCAGGCATCCAATTCGACCTCCCCTGCTGAATTCGATTGGAAGTATTGGTCAAATTGGGGTGGAATTGAGCCCTCGACGTGTCCAATTTCAATTCCGGCCTCATAGTCCCTAGTACTATGCTCCAGACCTTAATGCGATGCCTTTATCTTCCAATTTTTGTGTCAGTTGATTCACGCTCGCGGTCATCTGCCCCATAATCCAAGTTAGGTCCTTCAACTGCTTAGATAAATTTGCATGATCAACATTCATGGTATCCTCAAGACAATCAATTCTTGCATCATTCTCAGCCATGTATCGATTGAAGGTATCTACAACACTCTTCGCTTCTCGTTGATGCTTCATACTAGATCCCCTTAGTGTGAACTCTATAATCTGCTTCTGCTTGGACTACGGCTATAAGGGCTGTCGCAAGATCAGCTTCAAAGGCATAGCCTCTACCATTTCCGCATGTAAAACTTCCTCTAGCAAAACCTCTACTATTCCTGAAAACCCCTGCCCCTGATATGACCCCCGGGGCACCTGAAGCATGCCCAGCCGTATTCACCTTGATCCACCCGGGGGTGGCGATTGCCATCTGAGAGAGATAATATTCGGAGCTTTCCTGGGTACTCCTTTAACACCAAAGTAATGCAATGTATGCAAATCTTCCATTGTGTTGTGCATTGTGCCAATAGACAACAAACCCGCCTCCTTGATGAGTGAAGTAAGTATAGCAACGATACTGGACACTCTCAATGGTTTGTGTTTCCCATCCAAATTAAGTTCTATGTTCATCATGTTGTTCAAGTGGTCCAGATCACCCAGAAATACGAAACAATAGCAGTTTTCCACAAATGCATTACCTGAGAACTTCCAGCCATGCTCATAATCTGAAGTAACAACCCCACGTAGCTTTGATCGAGCAATATTAATCCCTCAAAACTGAAGCCTGTTGGCGCTTGGATCGTTTGGTTAACATGACCCGTTAGGGTTCCATACGTTTCTAATATCAGCGGAAGCAATAAAACATGAAACGTATTACCGTTCACCAGGGTATGTTGAAGAAAGTTGATTCACGCTGACAGACTGTGCAGTCCCACGAGAATGGCCATAACTTCCTCGTCTGATGTCGGAATTGAATAATCTTTGTGCTCAGACGATCCTCTCTTCAACGGCTTTCCGTCAGTATATTGATCATCGAATTCTGATCACTATACGATTTTATATAAATTTCGCAAGGTGGCGGACAGCAGCAGCAAACTACCTTCTAATCTTCTGCCGTATGTCCCAAGTCCGATCTCGACGTCGTGTGGGCGACGATCTACGAGACCTCCTCATTCTGCTCTCAACCCTCATCACACGTGAATAATGAATGAGATTAGGGTTCCAGATAAGTTGAGGTGACTTATATACATGGGCTACAGCAGGGACCAGGAGGAGAAATTGGGTTGGGCCTCCATTGGGCTTAAGTATCCAAGCTTAGCCCAAAGCTTATACTTAAGTCCAATAATAATAATATATTCCACTAAAATATTATTATTGCACTGCCTTTCCAATCCCAAAATTACGTTTTGGGCTCCTTCTTATTATGAGCCCGTTAGTCTCCCCATGTTTAAGATATACAATGTCCATTAATTAATTTAAGTTACTGACAACTCAATTAATTAATATCTCATCCAAGAGTAGTACCACTCAACCTCATTATCATGCCGGAATAAATTCCACCTGCAGGGTTTACATGATAATCTTTATGAGCTCCTCAAGGGGACATCATCAACCTATGACGGACACGGATTCCTTCTACAATCAACAGCACACCATAGAGATAGCACTACTTCCCAACTCATCGAGTTTGTTGATTTAATTACATGTAAATCTCACCCATTGATGAATCAAAGAAATACATACTGCCCTACGTGTCGAGGTTATTGTATAGGGATTAAGAGCACGAACTTCCATAATAACTGAGATCAAGTTCTCCTATAAGTCAGTATAAGTTGAACGATCTCAAGCGGTCCTGCTCAATACACACAAGTGCACTAATGTGATTCTATAGCCAAGACAAGCTAATACCAAACCACACTACAACCATCCCGATAGAGAGTCCCCGTCTATCTCGGTTGTGAGCATCTGTTTATACTTTATAAGGAAACCGATAATATGATCTTCCACGTGTTGTCGCACAACATATTATCTACAGTATAAAGTAAGTGGACTATTGCATCGTGCATATAAATAAATTATAAGACGCAATCATTTGATCATATGATTCTCATTTCAAATTAATTGTTATAACATTGTTCATACAAAAAGCTAGACTTTTAGTATACAATCCAACAATCTCCCACTTATACTAAAAGATTATGCTGTCAAGTCTTCTGCCATACATCAAATTTCCATTCCCACTACACGACCATCAAAAGCTCTCGCCTTAAGGTCCTTGTAAATAGATTTTGTAGGTTATCATCCGATGCAATCTAGGTGACAACAACCTTCCCCTCATCATATGATTTCTCGTAACAGGTGGTACTCGCGCTCCATGTGTTTAATTTTCTTATGGACTTGTGATTCCTTCAAGTTTGCAACTGCACCAATATCATCAATATAAATTGTGATAATCTTGGGCAAACTTAGAATCACATCAAAGTCCATCATGAAGTTTCTAGAGTCATACAGATACTTTGGCTGCCTCATAGACTGCAATTTATCATCTTTCCATGATGGAATCCGGAGTCTGAAATATATTTCTATATAACACTCCTCCACACTATGACTCAACTTCTTAAAATTAAACACATAACCTTGAGGTGGATTTACTGCCGTCCAATCTGACTAAAAAATACGAATCTACGTAATCCACAAAAAACAGTGAATTTGCCCTGTAAGCCTACATATAATTTTCAGTCCTTCTCAGGCACTTCATATATGTCTTACCACAATTCATCATTCTTGTTCCGGGTTACGTTGATACCCACTGTTCATGCCATCGGCAAAACAGTTATCCAATATCGTGCATAGCATTCCTTAGATTAAGCTTCCTCATTTGCCGAAGCATAAGGAACCGCTTTCATCTTCTTTATCTACTTTTGTGTCATAAGACACATTTCCTTAGATAAAGTTACATGCTAAACGAGTAGGAATTGTATCTATTCATAAAGCTTGAGATAAGCATAAAATCCTTTCTTGTGATCCGTATTACCGTGATCAAAAGGATATATTTTGCTTTTCTTAAGTCCTTCATTTCATACTGCTTTATTAACCATACCCCTACGCCCGACAATACTCTTTCATTGTCTCCAATGAGCAATATATCATCTACGTATAGTACAAAAAATACCACCACATTCCCGTCACTCTTTTCAATACACAAGACATATCCGAGCATCGATAAAATCCATATTACTGGATTTCTTCATCAAAATGGATGTTCTATAATTTTGAAGCTTGCTTTAGTCCATTGATGGACACTTTTAAGCTTAATATCAAAATGCTCTTAGCTCTTTGCAATGAATCACTCTGGTTGCTTAACATAGATGTTTTCCTCAAGACTTCCATTCAGGAAAGTTGTCTTGACATCTATTTGCTATCCCTCATATTCCATATGAGTAGCAACAGGTAAAAGAGCCCGGATCAACTTAGGCATAGCTACCGGCGAATAGGTTATCTCATAATCGAACCCTTTCTTTCTGAGTATACCTTTTTCGCAACAAGCTTTGCTTCCAAGGTTTTCACCTTACCATATGATCCTCTTTTATTTTGTATGACCACTTCCAATGGCTTTTACACCATTTAGTGGTCTTACAAACTCTCAGATTTAATTTAGAATTCATCAATTCTACTTCAACATCATTGCACTAGCTAAGATATCGCATTTCGATCTTGTAGTGCTTCGTCGTATCTGTGGGTTCAATCCATGTTTACTAAGGATTAAGTCTTACGACTCTCCAAAACATGTATCAAACAGGTTGTCGAACATCCCTCCCACTACGACAAGACATTGCATGCAATTGTGTATCAGACGTGACATGCGTTGCAGTTTACCTTGTGGTATATCCTCTTGCACAATTGGTACTAATACTTTGTGTTTACTTCTCACATCCTTTAGGACAATTTATAAATGGGTATGTGATTTATTACATAGTCCATTTCCAAAAATCTAGTGTTTGTGTTAACAATCACTCTTCAATCTTTTAGACTAAATAAATCACCTTCATTTTTATAGCATATCCCACAAACAGACAAACATTCAAATGAATTACTGTTTCTAGGGCTTATCTATAAAATGAATTAAGTAATTCCAAATAATTCATCATCCATCAAATCATTACCATAAGAGTCTTATTCCTTCTATCCACCACACCATTCAGCTGGGGCTTGCCCCGGTGTAGACCACTTGAGATTTAATCTCAACCTCTGATTAATAGCTCCTAATTATCCTAAGAGGTACTCGTAATGACGATTAAATCACCATTACTTAATATATTTTCCATGATGCTTTACTGTACCAACCTTTCAATTCTTGAATAAATCAAAGAATTTAGACATACAGTGCATCAAATAAATATATCGGTATCTAGAATAATCTTCGATTATTCATTACCACCTCTCGCCTGGATAATATTAGGTCTGCTTGAATCAGAATAAACCAATTCCAACATATATATCTTTGGCTCTACACCCCTTTACCTTGAAAAGGTAATTAATTATTTTTACTTCTAAGTAAGACTCGCAAGTCCGATAGTTTTCACTTCAGATAAACCTTACGGTCCATCTACTATCAACTTTTGAGTCCTACTCAAGTAAAATGATCTAGTCTTAGACGCCAAATGCATGTTTAGTTCATCTACGAAGGTTCCTTTCTCTTACTAAGATCAGAAGATGCATTATTAATAATTATTTGTTGCATCTGTGGAATATACATGATTTAAGAGTATACAAATTGTCAATAACGTACCTTAACATATTATAGCTCCATCCTTCATTACTATGACCATGTCATTTAAATGAAATGGAGTATCTATCCGTAAATGCATGGAAACTGAAATAAAATTCTTTCTATGAAAACGTACGTAAAGACAATTTCTCATAATCAAACGTCTATTCATATCGTAAGATAAATAAACAACTCCCACTGCAACAGCCACTACTCTCGTAGTATTACCCATGTCCATAATAATCTCATCATCACTAAGTTACACGCTTTTAGTGATTCCGGTATCTACACACAACGTGTCAGTAAATGCCATCAATATTCATGCTTCAACAACTAGTGAATGAGATACTAACTTTGTTCACATCTCGATGAAAATGGATTTCCTTTGCCACATGTTTTGTCAGAAATTCCCCACCATATACAAAACTTTGTAATTCAGGTGGAACTTGCTTAAAACATTTAGGCAAACATGAAGAAATAAAATTGACTTAGGTTTCCCCTTCAACTTCTATTCCATGTATTTCCAATTCATTCATCAAATTCAATCATGACCTACCGCCTTTTAACTTACTCAAGTATCCGAAGAGTTACATGAGACCATCATATTTCTATGAATCTCTTATCTCTTCACCAGAGACTTTAATATGCATCATGATAAGTCTTTTGTGAGAACACACATGTATTTCTTAAGCAGTAAAATTAGAATTCAAGATTCTTTTCTAATCATCTAATTTTGGACCAGTAAATATGTTTCTTTTAGTAAACAATAAGTGAAATAAAACTATTTGAAATTAAGAGAATCATAAAAAAATACACCGATCAAATCTTCGAATTTATCCATTTATATTGATTCCCTCAAAACAATATAAAATATAAATTCACCGACATCTCAAGCACCGTGAGTTTGCAAGCCACGATAGTGTGGACGTTTACAAACCCGAACATTTACAAGAGAAGGTTTTACCTATTAATTTCATTTGTCAACCTAACTTTATGACAAAATAATTAATAGTCGGTTCCTCTTTAGCCATGCAAATAAAAGCAGTGACTCCGATGGGGAGGATACTTATTATTTACACCTAAGTGTACACCATTATTTGACCCCAAGTCCATTGCGCGAGCTTATGTGCCTTACAGATGGAGAAGTACACACGCGCTCGGATAACTTCCTACAGTCATCAATTATAAGTTTGTACCAGTGAACCGCATATAAGCTCATCCGATAGGGAGGAAGGTCTATGCCAACGCGCAAGTTCATATGCATCACATTACAAACATAATTATTTAATGAAGTCTGTTCCAGCAATCCATGAATAAACTCATCCGATGGGGAGGAAGGCTCTAATGCCGACGCGCAAGTTTACTCACATTGCTAACAAACCAATAATGGAGGCTGTGGGAATTAATTACCAATCCCCTCTCCCACTTAGTTATTTAAAACCAAGGGTTTTTACATGCATATAATATTCAAAAATAAAATACACAACCTAGCATGCTCATACTTCCAAATATATAACAATAATTGACCAATAAAACAATTATAGAAGTTATATATAAGGAAATAAATTGCCAAAAATAAGTTGACTTGATCAACACTCCAACATACATGCATACAATATACCAAATATAATACGCAATCTAGCATGCTTCTATTTAAGGCAATAAATCATAGATAATCATGCATATATATATAACAATAATCAATTAATAAATCAATTATAACAGTTATATAACAGCGAATTCGATTGTTCGCCACCAATCACGAATGCGGACTACTGCGACGGGGATCGACCTCCCCGCAGCCTGCTCCACCACTCCGGCACCCTGCCCGATCATATTGTGAAGACTCACGCGGAATCTGGTGCAGACCAGTCGAACTTGATGTAAACCCGATCGAACCTAGTGCAGAGTCGATCGAACCTGATGCAGACCAATCGAACCTGATGTGAATCTGCTCGAACCTAGTGCAGCATCGATCGAACCTGATGCAGACCAATCGAACCTGATGTGAATCTGCTCGAACCTGGTGCAGCATCGATCGACCTGATGCAGACCAATCGAACCTGGTGCAACATCGATCGAACTTGATGCAGACCAATCGAACCTGGTGCAACATCGATCGAACCTGATGCAGACCAATCGAACTTGGTGCAACATCGATCGAACCTGATGCAGACCAATCGAACTTGGTGCAACATCGATCGAACCTGATGCAGACCTATCGAACTTGGTGCAACATCGATCGAACCTGATGCAGACCAATCGAACCTGATGCAAATCCGCTCGAACCTGGTGCAGCATCGATCTAACCTGATGCAGACCTATCGAACTTGGTGCAACATCGATCGAACCTGATGCAGACCAATCGAACCTGATGCAAATCCGCTCGAACCTGGTGCAGCATCGATCGAACCTGAGGCAAATCCGCTCGAACTGTCGCTCGTCCAAGGGCCTACTTGCACGGTACCAAGTTCAGCCCAACGCGCAACATCAAACTACTCCTACTGTCGTACAGGGTTCGCAACTGTAGGAACCTGGGAATCCAATCTCCACCGTCCAGAATGTACTCCTGTAAGTTCTGAACATTCTGTCCAAATTACATGTCGATCCAACGGTCAGTTTGCGACAAACGACTCTTTTCCCTCGACTGCGCAGAACAGAATCGCCCAAAAACCTTCTTCTGTTTTCGGCGTATTCCCGACAACACAATGCTTTAAATACGATCTTAACCGTTCAGAATGTATACCAACAAACTCCGAACATGCTGACCAAAATTCAGACTGATCCGACGGTTTAAACTCCGGTTATTGCCTCTGCAATATCACTGCGCTGGATTTTCTCTCAATTTCTTCCTTCCATGTGAAATTGACGAACAGTTTTCGTCGAATCCTCTCACACACAACCATCGACGAACAGATATGATATAGGGTATATTTCAAATAGGGATATTCATGGTTTGCGCAGTAAAACCAAAACCCTAAACATGCGATCCTAATTTCGAAAAATTAATCACATAAACCCTAGCCTAACGTGTCACGCTTCACCACGAAACCGAAGCTCTGATACCAATTGTTGGCGCTTGGATCGTTTGGTTAACATGACCCGTTAGGGTTCCATACGTTTCTAATATCAGCGGAAGCAATAAAACATGAAACGTATTACCGTTCACCAGGGTATGTTGAAGAAAGTTGATTCACGCTGACAGACTGTGCAGTCCCACGAGAATGGCCATAACTTCCTCGTCTGATGTCGGAATTGAATAATCTTTGTGCTCAGACGATCCTCTCTTCAACGGCTTTCCGTCAGTATATTGATCATCGAATTCTGATCACTATACGATTTTATATAAATTTCGCAAGGTGGCGGACAGCAGCAGCAAACTACCTTCTAATCTTCTGCCGTATGTCCCAAGTCCGATCTCGACGTCGTGTGGGCGACGATCTACGAGACCTCCTCATTCTGCTCTCAACCCTCATCACACGTGAATAATGAATGAGATTAGGGTTCCAGATAAGTTGAGGTGACTTATATACATGGGCTACAGCAGGGACCAGGAGGAGAAATTGGGTTGGGCCTCCATTGGGCTTAAGTATCCAAGCTTAGCCCAAAGCTTATACTTAAGTCCAATAATAATAATATATTCCACTAAAATATTATTATTGCACTGCCTTTCCAATCCCAAAATTACGTTTTGGGCTCCTTCTTATTATGAGCCCGTTATTCTCCCCATGTTTAAGATATACAATGTCCATTAATTAATTTAAGTTACTGACAACTCAATTAATTAATATCTCATCCAAGAGTAGTACCACTCAACCTCATTATCATGCCGGAATAAATTCCACCTGCAGGGTTTACATGATAATCTTTATGAGCTCCTCAAGGGGACATCATCAACCTATGACGGACACGGATTCCTTCTACAATCAACAGCACACCATAGAGATAGCACTACTTCCCAACTCATCGAGTTTGTTGATTTAATTACATGTAAATCTCACCCATTGATGAATCAAAGAAATACATACTGCCCTACGTGTCGAGGTTATTGTATAGGGATTAAGAGCACGAACTTCCATAATAACTGAGATCAAGTTCTCCTATAAGTCAGTATAAGTTGAACGATCTCAAGCGGTCCTGCTCAATACACACAAGTGCACTAATGTGATTCTATAGCCAAGACAAGCTAATACCAAACCACACTACAACCATCCCGATAGAGAGTCCCCGTCTATCTCGGTTGTGAGCATCTGTTTATACTTTATAAGGAAACCGATAATATGATCTTCCACGTGTTGTCGCACAACATATTATCTACAGTATAAAGTAAGTGGACTATTGCATCGTGCATATAAATAAATTATAAGACGCAATCATTTGATCATATGATTCTCATTTCAAATTAATTGTTATAACATTGTTCATACAAAAAGCTAGACTTTTAGTATACAATCCAACAAAGCCAACCAGAACAAACCTCAGCACCTCCGATGAAACCTTGCAGTGTACAAAGGCATGATCTATGGACTCTTCATCAGATTCACATAGGTAGCAACGAGATGGTCTCTGGAAACCTCTGCTGATCAGAACATCCCAAGTGGTGATGATCCTTTGAATCACTTTCCATAATGTGATAGAGCGACGAGCTGGTATGTATCTAGACCAAATCCATGATCCCCAACTCAAATTAGGAAATTTAGGGCATATGTGCCCATAAGCAAGCTTCGATGTCACGTCTCCATGTATTGAATTCTTCCATAGCCTACGGTCAGCAAAGTTAGGTGACATTCGAGTCACAAGGATTGTATCAACTATGAATGGATAGGCACTTGTGAAATCAACTGTGATGTGCCAATCCCCATCATGAAAATAGTCCCCGATGAGTTGTTCATAGTGATGCCTATATTCCGTAGGTATGCCAATCAAGTCTGCAATCGGCTTATCAATCTAGATGTCCAGCCAGAAATGGACTTTGGAATCATAATCTACAACCCACACCTCCTCCTCCATGAGTTACAAGATATGGGTCGCACACGCGGATTTGATGGAAGAGGGAAAATAAGAATTTTTGAGCTTACTTCTGTTGAACCACTTGTTACGTATTAGATTCAAAGCAGGCACCCCACAGATAATATCCCATGCAAAATTTCATCAAATAAGCATCATTGGCAGCCCCGATTGAGCGAACTCCCTAGTCTCCCTCTTCAACGGACAACAAATACATCCATGCGCAAGTGAAGTGGTGTTGTTTTGATATATCACCCGTCCATATGAAGTTACGACATGCACTTTCTATTTTCCGAATTTGATATCTAGGCCATCGATATACCATCATTGCATGTACTGCTGATGATATAATAACTTAATTGACTAGGTAAATTCGACCGGCCATAGAGAGTGTATTTCCTTTCCATCTTTGAAACTTCGAAAGGATGAGATCAGTGCCTTCCTTAAAATATGCATTCTTTGGGGCACCCTGAAAGATTGGAACACCCAGATATTTGAAGGGTAAACACCCTTCTGGAATAGCAAGTTTGTCCCTGATAAAATCTTTAATTGTTTCCCTCGTATGCTTCCCTAAAACACCTTCGACTTCTGTGGGTTGAAGACTTGTCCAGATATGTTGGCATAACCAATAAGTGCTTGCTTCAACCCATGAAGAGATCATTTATATGCCTTACAAAACAACATAATATTATCAACATAAAACAGATAGGAAGGGAGACAACAATTCTAATTGCCTCTAGCCTTAGATACAATGCCCTCAGAGGTGAGTTTCAGGATCCAAAGGCCAAGCACCTCCTCTGCAATGCAAAACAAAAGTGGAGATAGAGGATCTCCCTGTCGAACCCCCTTGGCACATTCAAAGAATCCTTTTGGTGAACCATTAATTAAAATAGATATCCTGGCAGATGAGAGGATCATTTTGATAATGTCTATAAACCGTGAAGAAAATCCCATGCGCCAAAGTACTTCAATCAGAAAATCCCATCTAATCGTATCAAACACTTTTCTGATGTCAATCTTGAAAGCCACGCTTCATTTGATAGAGGTATCAAGATAGTTGAAGATCTCCGAAGCCAGTGTAGGTGAATGTTGCGATTTGGCACAAACCCAAACTGATGCAGTCCCAATTTCTTATGAAGAATAGGACTCAATCGACTAGCAATGATTTTAGTGAATACCTCGAAGAGAAAAAGCATTGAAATATAAGCGGGGAGCATGTTTTTAGTAAATAAATGATTGGAAACATGAAAATACGAGGAGTTCCAAAATTTGTTAAGGAATAAGAATTTTTCTGGAACTTTAAAAAATAGCCTAAAACAAGTAATCTTATGTAATTTTAATGGCAAAAATATAAGAAACAATGAAGTATAGGTGGGGAGCGTATTGTTTTAATAAATAAATGATTGTAAACATGAAAATACAAGGACTTCCAAATTTGTTAAGAAATAAGGATTTTTCAAGAAATTTCAAAAACAGCCTAAAACAAGTATTCTAAGGTCATTTTAATGGCCAAAATATTTAAGAAGCATTTAAATATCTATGGGGAACATGTTATTTTAATAAATAAATGATTGGAAACAGCCTAATACAAGTAATTTTGTATCATTTTAACAACTAAAATAATAGGAAATATTGAAATATTGGTGAGGAGCATTTTTATTAGGTAAATAAATGATTGGAAACATGAAAATACGAGGAGTTCCAAATTTGTTAAAGAATAAAGATTTTTTTGGAACTTTCAAAAACATCTTAAAACAAGTAATCTTATGTCATTTTAATTGCCAAAATAGTTAAAAAGCGTTGAAATAGAGGTGGGGAGCATGTTTTTTTAGAAAATAAATTATTAGAAATATGAAAATACGAGGAGTTCCAAATTAGGTAAGGATTAAAAATTTTTCTGGAACATATAAAAACAGCCTGACACAAGTGTTTTTGTGTCATTTTAACAATCAAAATAATTAGGAATTATTGAAATATAGGTGTGGAGCATGTTTATTTAGTAAATAAATGATTGGAAACATGAAAATACGAGTAGTTCCAAATTCGTTAATGAATAAAGATTTTTTTGGAACTTTCAAAAATAGCTTAAAACAAGTAATCTTATGTCATTTTAATGGCTAAAATAGTTAAAAAGCATTGAAATATAGGCCAGGAGCATGTGTTTTAGTAAATAAATGGTTGGAAACATAAAAATACGAGGAGTTCCAAATTTGTTGAGGAATAAGGATTTTTCTTGAACTTTAAAAAACAACATAAAACAAGTAATCTTATGTAATTTTAATGGCAAAAATATATAAGAAGCATTTAAATATAGGTGGGGAGCGTATTGTTTTAATAAATAAATGATTAGAAACATGAAAATACTAGGAGTTCCAAATTTGTTAAGGAATAAGGATTTTTCAAGAAATTTCAAAAACAGCATAAAATAAGTATTCTTATGTCATTTTAATGGCCAAAATATTTAAGAAGCATTGAAATATCTGTGGGGAGCACGTTATTTTAATAAATAAATGATTGAAAACAGCCTAATACAAGTGTCTTTGTATCATTTTAACAAGTAAAACAATTAGAAATTATTGAAATATTGGTGAGGAGCATTTTATTAAGTAAATAAATGATTCGAAACATGAAAATACGAGGAGTTCCAAATTTGTTAAGGAATAAAAAATTTTTTGGAACTTTCAAAAAATTCTTAAAACAAGTAATCTTATGTCATTTTAATTGTCAAAATAGTTAAAAAGGATTGAAATAGAGGTGGGGAGCATGTTTTTTTGGAAAATAAATTATTGGAAATATGAAAATATGAGGAGTTCCAAATTTGGTAAGGATTAACGATTTTTATGGAACATATAAAAACAGCCTGAAACAGGTGTTTTTGTGTCATTTTAACAACCAAAATAATTTAGAATTATTGAAATATGGGTGTGGAGCATGTTTATTTAGTAAATAAATGATTGGAAACATGAAAATACGAGATGTTCCAAATTTGTTAATGAATAAAGATTTTTTTGGAACTTTCAAAAACAACTTAAAACAAGTAATCTTATGTCATTTTAATGGCCAAAATAGTTAAAAAGCATTGAAATATATTCGGGGAGCATGTGTTTTTGTAAATAAATGGGTGGAAACATGAAAATACGAGGAGTTCCAAATTTGTTAGGGAATAAGGATTTTTCTGGAACTTTAAAAAACAACCTAAAACAAGTAATCATATGTATTTTTAATGGAAAAATATATAAAAGCATTGAAATATTGGTGGGGAGTGTATTATTTTAATAAATAATTGATTGAAAACATGAAAATACGAGGAGTTCAAAATTTGTTAAGGAATAAGGATTTTTCTAGAAATTTCAAAAACAGCCTAAAACAAGTATTCTAATGTCATTTTAATGGCAAAATTATTTAAGAAACATTGAAATATCTATGGGGATCATGTTTTTTAGTAAGTAAATTATTGGAAACATGAAAATACGAGTAGTTCCAAATTTGTTAAAAAATAAGGATTTTCTAGAAATTTCAAAAACAGCCTAAAACAAGTATTCTTATGTCATTTTAATGGCTAAAATATTATAGAAGCATTGAAATATATGTGGGGAGCATGTTTTTTTAATAAATAAATGATTGGAAACATAAAAATACGAGGAGTTCCAAATTTGTTAAGGAATAAGGAGTTTTCTGGAACATTAAAAAACAGCTTAATACAAGTCTTTTTGTATCATTTTAACGGCCAAAATAGTTATGCAGAATTGAAATAAAGGTGGTGAGAATGTTATTTTAGTAAATAAATGATTGAAAACCTGAAAATACGAGGAGTTCCAAATTTGTTAAGGAATAATGATTTTTCTGTAACTTTCTAAAATAGCCTAAGATAATAAATCTTATGTCATTTTAATGGCCAAAATAGTTAAGAACCATTTAAATGTCGGTGTGGAGTATGTCATTTTAGTAAATAAATGATTCGAAACATGAAAATAGGAGGAGTTCAAAATATATTAGGGAATAAGGATTTTTTTGAACTTTCAAAAAAGTATTTAAACAAGTAATCTTATGAAATTTTAATGGGCAAGATAGTTTAGAAGCATTTAAATATATGTGATGCGCATGTTTTTTTTAGTAAATAAGGGATTAGAAAATTAAAATACTAGTAATTCCAAATTCATTAAGGAATAAGGATTTTTCTGAAACATTTAAAAATACCTGAGAAAAGTATTTTTTTATCATTTTAGTGGCCAAAATAACCCAGAATTATTGAAATATAGGTGTGGAGCATTTTTTTAGTTAATAAATGATTCGAAACATGAAGATACGATGAATTCTAAATTTGTTAAGGAATAAGGATTTTTCTGGAACAAAAAAAAGCCTAATACAAGTGTTTTGTATCATTTTAACAACTAAAATAATTAGGAATTATTGAAATATTGGTGAGGAGGATGTTTATTCAGTAAATAAATGATTGGAAACATGAAAATACGAGGAGTTCCATATTTGTTAAAAAATAAAGATTTTTTTGGAACTTTCAAAAACATCTTCAAATAAGTAATCTTATGTCATTTTAATAGCCAAAATAGTTAACAAGCATTGAAATAGAGGTGGGGAGCATGTTTTTTTAGAAAATAAATTATTGGAAATATGAAATACGAGGAGTTCCAAATTTGGTAAGGATTAACGATTTTTCTGGAACATATAAAAACAGCCAGACACAAGTGTTTTTGTGTCATTTTAACAACCAAAATAATTTAAAATTATTGAAATATAGGTGTGGAGCATGTTTATTTAGTAAATAAATGATTGGAAACATGAAAATACGAGGAGTTCCAAATTTGTTAATGAATAAAGATTTTTTTGGAACTTTCAAAAACAACTTAAAACAAGTAATCTTATATCATTTTAATGGGGAAAATTGTTAAAAAGCATTGAAATATAGTCGGGGAGCATGTGTTTTAGTAAATAAATTGTTGGAAACATGAAAATACGATGATTTCCAAATTTGTTAGGGAATAAGGATTTTTCTGGAACTTTAAAAAACAACCTAAACCAAGTTATCTTATGTATTTTTAATGGAAAAAATATATAAGAAGCATTGAATTATAGGTGGGGAGTGTATTATTTTAATAAATAATTGAATGGAAACATGAAAATATGAGGAGTTCAAAATTTGTTAAGGAATAAGGATTTTTCTAGAAATTTCAAAAAGAGCCTAAAACAAGTATTCTGATGTCATTTTATTGGAAAAATTATTTAGGAAATATTGAAATATCTGTGGGGATCATGTTTTATTAATAAATAAAGGATTGGAATCATTAAAATTCGAGGAGTTCCAAATGTGTTAAGGAATAAGGATTTTTCTGTAAATTTCAAAAACTGCCTAATACAAGTCTTTTTGTGTCATTTTAACGGCCAAAATAGTTAGTTGAATTGAAATAAAGGTGGTGAGAATGTTATTTTAGTAAATAAATGATTGAAAACCTAAAAATACGAGGAGTTCCAAATTTGTTAAGGAATAATGATTTTTCTGTAACTTTCTAAAATAGCCTAAAATAAGAAATCTTATGCCATTTTAATGGCCAAAATAGTTAAGAAGCATTTAAATGTCGGTGTGGATTATGTCGTTTTAGTAAATAAATGATTCGAAACATGAAAATACGAGGAGTTAAAAATATATTAGGGATAAGGATTTTTTTGAACTTTCAAAAAAGTATTAAAACAAGTAATATTATGAAATTTTAATGGGCAAGATAGTTTAGAAACATTTAAATATATGTGCTGCGCATGTTTTTTTTAGTAAATAAGGGATTAGAAAATTAAAATACTTGTAATTCCAAATTCATTAAGGAATAAGGATTTTTCTAGAACTTTTAAAAATACCTAAGAAAAGTATTTTTTTTATCATTTTAGTGGCCAAAATAACCAAGAATTATTGAAATATAGGAGTGGAGCATTTTTTTAGTTAATAAATGATTCGAAACATGAAGATACGAGGAATTCTGAATTTGTTAAGGAATAAGGATTTTTCTGGACAATAAAAAGCCTAGTACAAGTGTTTTGTATCATTTTAACAACTAAAATAATTAGGAATTATTGAAATATTGGTGAGGAGCATGTTTATTCAGTAAATAAATGATTGGAAACATGAAAATACGAGGAGTTCCATATTTGTTAAGAAATAAAGATTTTTTTGGAACTTTCAAAAACTTCTTCAAACAAGTAATCTTATGTCATTTTAAAAGCCAAAATAGTTAAAAAGCATTGAAATAGAGGTGGGGAGCATGTTTTTTTAGAAAATAAATTATTGGAAATATGAAAATACGAGGAGTTCCAAATTTGGTAAGGATTAACGATTTTTATGGAACATATAAAAACAGCCAGACATAAGTGTTTTTGTGTCATTTTAACAACCAAAATAATTAGGAATTATTGAAATATAGGTGTGGAGCATGTTTATTTAGTAAATAAATGATTGGAAACATGAAAATACGAGGAGTTCCAAATTTGTTAATGAATAAAGATTTTTTTGGAACTTTCAAAAACAACTTAAAACAAGTAATCTTATATCATTTTAATGCCCAAAATAGTTAAAAATCATTGAAATATAGTCGGGGAACATGTGTTTTAGTAAATAAATGGTTGGAAACATGAAAATACGATGAGTTCCAAATTTATTAGGGAATAAGGATTTTTCTGGAACTTTAAAAAACAACCTAAAACTAGTAATCTTATGTATTTTTAATGGAAAAAATATATAAGAAACATTGAAATATAGGTGGGGAGTATATTATTTTAATAAATAATTGATTGAAAACATGAAAATACGAGGAGTTCAAAATTTGTTTAGGAATAAGGATTTTTCTAGAAATTTCAAAAACAGCCTAAAACAAGTATTCTAATGTCATTTTAATTGCAATATTATTTAAGAAACATTGAAACATCTGTGGGGATCATGTTTTTATAATAATAAAGGATTGGAATCATGAAAATTCGACGAATAAGGATTTTTTTGAAAATTTCAAAAACTGCATAATACAAGTCTTTTTGTGTCATTTTAACGGCCAAAATAGTTATGCAGAATTGAAATAAAGGTGGAGAGAATGTTATTTTAGTAAATAAATGATTGAAAACCTGAAGATACGAGGAGTTCCAAATTTGTTAAGGAATAAGGATTTCTCTGTAACTCTCTAAAATATCTTAAAATAAGAAATCTTATGTCATTTTAATGGCCAAAATTGTTAAGAAGCATTGAAATGTTTGTGTGGAGTATGTCGTTTTAGTAAATAAATGATTCGAAACATGAAAATATGAGGAGTTCCAAATATATTCGGGAATAAGGATTTTTTTGAACTTTCAAAAAAATATTAAAACAAGTAATCTTATGAAATTTTAATGGCCAAGATAATTTAGAAGCATTTAAATATATGTGATGCACATGTTTTTTTTAGTAAATAAGGGATTAGAAAATTAAAATACTAGTAATTCCAAATTCATTAAGGAATAAGGATTTTTTGGAACTTTTAAAAATACCTAAGAAAAGTATTTTTTTATCATTTTAGTGGCCAAAATAACCAAGAATTATTGAAATATAGGTGTAGAGCATTTGTTTAGTTAATAAATTATTCGAAACATGAAGATACGAGAAATTCTAAATTTGTTAAGGATTAAGGATATTTCTGGAACAAAAAAAAGTGTAATACAAGTGTTTTGTATCATTTTAACAACTAAAATAATTAGGAATTATTGAAATATTGGTGAAGAGCATATTTATTTATTAAATAAATGATTGGAAACTTTAAAATACGAGGAGTTCCATATTTGTTAAGGAATAAAGATTTTTTTGGAACTTTCAGAAACATCTTCAAACAAGTAATCTTATGTCATTTTAATTTCCAAAATAGTTAAAAAGCATTGAAATAGAGGTGGGGAGCATGTTTTTTTAGAAAATAAATTATTGGAAATATGAAAATACGAGGAGTTCCAAATTTGGTAAGGATTAATGATTTTTCTGGAACATATAAAAATAGCAAGACACAAGTGTTTTTGGGTCATTTTAACAACAAAAATAATTTAAAATTATTGAAATATAGGTGTGGAGCATGTTTATTTAGTAAATAAATGATTGGAAACATGAAAATACGAGGAGTTCCAAATTTGTTAATGAATAAAGATTTTTTTGGAACATTCAAAAACAACTTAATACAAGTAATCTTATGTCATTTTAATGGCCAAAATAGTTAAAAAGCATTGAAATATAGTCGGGGAGCATGTGTTTTAGTAAATAAATGGTTGGAAACAAGAAAATACGATGAGTTCCAAATTTGTTAGGGAATAAGGATTTTTCTGGAACTTTAAAAAACAACCAAAAACAAGTAATCTTATGTATTTTTAATGGAAAAAATATATAAGAAGCATTGAAATATAGGTGGGGAGTGCATTATTTTAATAAATAATTGCTTGAAAACATGAAAATACGAGGAGTTCAAAATTTGTTAAGGAATAAGGATTTTTCTATAAATTTCAAAAACAGCCTAAAACAAGTATTCTAATGTCATTTTAATGGCAAAATTATTTAAGAAACATTGAAACATCTGTGGGGATCATGTTTTTTTAATAATAAAGGATTGGAATCATGAAAATTTGACGAGTTCCAAATGTGTTAAGGAATAAGGATATTTCTGGAAATTTCAAAAACTGCATATTATAAGTCTTTTTGTGTCATTTTAACGGCAAAAATAGTTATGCAGAATTGAAATAAAGGTGGAGAGAATGTTATTTTAGTAAATAAATGATAGAAAACCTGAAGATACGAGGAGTTCCAAATTTGTTAAGTAATAAGGATTTTTCTGTAACTTTATAAAATATCCTAAAATAAGAAATCTTATGTTATTTTAATGGCCAAAATTGTTAAGAATCATTGAAATGTTTGTGTGGAGTATGTCGTTTTAGTAAATAAATGATTCGAAACATGAAAATACGAGGAGTTCCAAATATATTAGGGAATAAGGATTTTTTTGAACTTTCAAAAAAATATTAAAACAAGTAATCTTATGAAATTTTAATGGCCAATATAGTTTAGAATCATTTAAATATATGTGATGCGCATGTTTTTTTTAGTATATAAGGGATTAGAAAATTAAAATACTAGTAATTCCAAATTCATTAAGGAATAAGGATTTTTTGGAATTTTTAAAAATACCTAAGAAAAGTATATTTTTTATCATTTTAGTAGCCAAAATTACCAAGAATTATTGAAATATAGGTGTAGAGCATTTGTTTAGTTAATAAATTATTCGAAACATGAAGATACGAGGAATTCTAAATTTGTTAAGGAATAAGGATTTTTCTGGAACAAAAAAAAGCGTAATACAAGTGTTTTGTATCATTTTAACAACTTAAATAATTAGGAATTATTGAAATATTGGTGAAGAGCATGTTTATTTATTAAATAATTGATTGGAAACTTTAAAATACGAGGAGTTCCATATTTGTTAAGGAATAAAGATTTTTTTGGAACTTTCAGAAACATCTTCAAACAAGTAATCTTATGTCATTTTAATTGCCAAAATATTTAAAAAGCATTGAAATAGAGGTGGGGAGCATGTTTTTTTAGAAAATAAATTATTGGAAATATGAAAATACGAGGAGTTCCAAATTAGGTAAGGATTAACGATTTTTCTGGAACATATAAAAACAGCCAGACACAAGTTTTTTGTGTCATTTTAACAACCAAAATAATTTAAAATTATAGAAATATAGGTGTGGAGCATTTTTATTTAGTAAATAAATGATTGGAAACATGAAAATACGAGGAGTTCCAAATTTGTTAATGAATAAAGATTTTTTTGGAACTTTAAAAAACAACTTAAAAAAAGTAATCTTATGTCATTTTAATGGCCAAAATAGTTAAAATGCATTGAAATATAGTCGGGGAGCATGTGTTTTAGTAAATTAATGGTTGGAAACATGAAAATACGATGATTTCCAAATTTGTTAGGGAATAAGGATTTTTCTGGAACTTTAAAAAACAACCTAAAACATGTTATCTTATGTATTTTTAATGGAAAAAATATATAAGAAGCATTGAATTATAGGTGGGGAGTGTATTATTTTAATAAATAATTGATTGAAAACATGAAAATACGAGGAGTTCAAAATTTGTTAAAGAATAAGGATTTTTCTATAAATTTCAAAAACAGCCTAAAACAAGTATTCTAATGTCATTTTAATGGCAAAATTATTTAAGAAACATTGAAACATCTGTGGGGATTATGTTTTTTTAATAATAAAGGATTGGAATAATGAAAATTTGACGAGTTCCAAATGTGTTAAGGAATAAGGATTTTTCTGGAAATTTCAAAAACTGCATAATACAAGTCTTTTTGTGTCATTTTAACGGCCAAAATAGTTATGCAGAATTGAAATAAAGGTGGAGAGATTGTTATTTTAGTAAATAAATGATTGAAAACCTGAAGATACGAGGAGTTCCAAATTTGTTAAGTAATAAGGATTTTTCTGTAACTTTCTAAAATATCCTAAAATAAGAAATCTTATGTTATTTTAATGGCCAAAATTGTTAAGAAGCATTGAAATGTTTGTGTGGAGTATGTCGTTTTAGTAAATAAATGATTCGAAACATGAAAATATGAGGAGTTCCAAATATATTAGGGAATAAGGATTTTTTTGAATTTTCAAAAAAATATTAAAACAAGTAATCTTATGAAATTTTAATGGCCAAGAAAGTTTAGAATCATTTAAATATATGTGATGCGCATGTTTTTTTTTAGTAAATAAGGGATTAGAAAATTAAAATACTAGTAATTCCAAATTCATTAATGAATAAGGATTTTTCTGGAACTTTTAAAAATACCTAAGAAAAGAATATTTTTTTATCATTTTAGTAGCCAAAATAACCAAGAATTATTGAAATATAGGTGTAGAGCATTTGTTTAGTTAATAAATTATTCGAAACATGAAGATACGAGGAATTCTAAATTTGTTAAGGAATAAGGATTTTTCTGGAACAAAAAAAAGCGTAATACAAGTGTTTTGTATCATTTTAACAACTAAAATAATTAGGAATTATTTCAATATTGGTGAAGAGCATGTTTATTTATTAAATAAATGATTGGAAACTTTAAAATACGAGGAGTTCCATATTTGTTAAGGAATAAAGATTTTTTTGGAACTTTCAAAAACATCTTCAGACAAGTAATCTTATGTCATTTTAATAGCCAAAATAGTTAAAAAGCATTGAAATAAAGGTGGGGAGCATGTTTTTTTAGAAAATAAATTATTGGAAATATGAAAATACGAGGAGTTCCAAATTTGGTAAGGATTAACGATTTTTCTGGAACATATAAAAACAGCCAGACACAAGTGTTTTTGTGTCATTTTAACAACAAAAATAATTTAAAATTATTGAAATATAGGTGTGGAGCATGTTTATTTAGTAAATAAATGATTGGAAACATGAAAATACGAGGAGTTCCAAATTTGTTAATGAATAAAGATTTTTTTGGAACTTTCAAAAACAACTTAATACAAGTAATCTTATGTCATTTTAATGGCAAAAATAGTTAAAAAGCATTGAAATATAGTCGGGGAGCATGTGTTTTAGTAAATAAATGGTTGGAAATATGAAAATACGATAAGTTCCAAATTTGTTAGGGAATAAGGATTTTTCTGGAACTTTAAAAAACAATCTAAAACAAGTAATCTTACATATTTTTAATGGAAAAAATATATAAGAAGCATTGAAATATAGGTGGGGAGTGTATTATTTTAATAAATAATTGAATGGAAATATGAAAATACGAGTAGTTCAAAATTTGTTAAGGAATAAGGATTTTTCTAGAAATTTCAAAAACAGCCTAAAACAAGTATTCTAATGTCATTTTAATGGCAAAATTATTTAAGAAATATTGAAATATCTGTAGGGATCATGTTTTATTAATAAATAAAGGATTGGAATCATGAAAATTCGAGTAGTTCCAAATGTGTTAAAGAATAAGGATTTTTCATTAAATTTCAAAAACTGCCTAATACAAGTCTTTTTGTGTCATTTTAACGGCCAAAATAGTTAGCAGAATTGAAATAAAGGTGATGAGAATGTTATTTTAGTAAATAAATGATTGAAAACCTAAAAATACGAGGAGTTCCAAATTTGTTAAGGAATAAGGATTTTTCTATAACTTTCTTAAATATCCTAAAATAAGAAATCTTATGTCATTTTAATGGCCAAAATTGTTAAGAAGCATTAAAATGTTTGTGTGGAGTATGTCGTTTTAGTAAATAAATGATTCGAAACATTAAAATACGAGGAGTTCCAAATATATTCGGGAATAAGGATTTTTTTGAACTTTCAAAAAAATATTAAAACAAGTAATCTTATGAAATTTTAATGGCCAAGATAGTTTAGAAGCATTTAAATATATGTGATGCGCATGTTTTTTTTTAGTAAATAAGGGATTAGAAAATTAAAATACTAGTAATTCTAAATTCATTAAGGAATAAGGATTTTTCTCGAACTTTAAAAAATACTTAAGAAAAGTATTTTTTTTTTATCATTTTAGTGGCCAAAATAACCAAAAATTATTGAAATATAGGTGTAGAGCATTTGTTTAGTTAATAAATGATTCGAAACATAAAGATACGAGGAATTCTAAATTTGTTAAGGAATAAGGATTTTTCTGGAACAAAAAAAAGCCTAATACAAGTGTTTTGTATTATTTTAACAACTAAAATAAATAGGAATTATTGAAATATTGGTGAAGAGCATGTTTATTTAGTAAATAAATGATTGAAACATGAAAATACGAGGAGTTCCATATTTGTTAAGGAATAAAGATTTTTTTGGAACTTTCATAAACATCTTCAAACAAGTAATCTTATGTCATTTTAATTGCCAAAATAGTTAAAAAGCATTGCAATAGAGGTGGGGAGCATGTTTTTTTAGAAAATAAATTATTGGAAATATGAAAATACGAGGAGTTCCAAATTTGGTAAGGATTAACGATTTTTCTGGAACATATAAAAACAGCCAGACACAAGTTTTTTTGTGTCATTTTAACAACCAAAATAATTTAAAATTATAGAAATATAGATGTGGAGCATGTTTATTTAGTAAATAAATGATTGGAAACATGAAAATACGAGGAGTTCCAAATTTGTTAATAAATAAGATTTTTTGGAACTTTCAAAAACAACTTAAAAAAAGTAATCATATGTCATTTTAATGGCCAAAATAGTTAAAAAGCATTGAAATATAGTCGGGGAGCATGTGTTTTAGTAAATAAATGGTTGGAAACATGAAAATACGATAAGTTCCAAATTTGTTAGGGAATAAGGGTTTTTCTGGAACTTTAAAAAACAATCTAAAACAAGTAATCTTATGTATTTTTAATGGAAAAAATATATAAGAAGCTTTGAAATATAGGTGGGGAGTGTATTATTTTAATAAATAATTGAATGGAAACATGAAAATACGAGTAGTTCAAAATTTGTTAAGGAATAAGGATTTTCTAGAAATTTCAAAAACAGCCTAAAACAAGTATTCTAATGTCATTTTAATGGCAAAATTATTTAAGAAATATTGAAATATCTGTAGGGATCATGTTTTATTAATAAATAAAGGATTGGAATCATGAAAATTCGAGTAGTTCCAAATGTGTTAAGGAATAAGGATTTTTCTGGAAATTTCAAAAACTGCATAATACAAGTCTTTTTGTGTCATTTTAACGGCCAAAATAGTTAGCAGAATTGAAATAAAGGTGATGAGAAAGTTATTTTAGTAAATAAATGATTGAAAACCTAAAAATACGAGGAGTTCCAAATTTGTTAAGGAATAAGGATTTTCTGTAACTTTCTTAAATATCCTAAAATAAGAAATCTTATGTTATTTTAATGGCCAAAATTGTTAAGAAGCATTGAAATGTTTGTGTGGAGTATGTCGTTTTAGTAAATAAATGATTCGAAACATGAAAATAGGAGGAGTTCAAAATATATTAGGGAATAAGGATTTTTTTGAACTTTCAAAAAAGTATTTAAACAAGTAATCTTATGAAATTTTAATGGGCAAGATAGTTTAGAAGAATTTAAATATATGTGATGCGCATTTTTTTTTAGTAAATAAGGGATTAGAAAATTAAAATACTAGTAATTCCAAATTCATTAAGGAATAAGGATTTTTCTGAAACTTTTAAAAATACCTGAGAAAAGTATTTTTTTATCATTTTAGTGGCCAAAATAACCCAGAATTATTGAAATATAGGTGTGGAGCATTTTTTTAGTTAATAAATGATTCGAAACATGAAGATACGATGAATTCTAAATTTGTTAAGGAATAAGGATTTTTCTGGAACAAAAAAAAGCCTAATACAAGTGTTTTGTATCATTTTAACAACTAAAATAATTAGGAATTATTGAAATATTGGTGAGGAGGATGTTTATTCAGTAAATAAATGATTGGAAACATGAAAATACGAGGAGTTCCATATTTGTTAAAAAATAAAGATTTTTTTGGAACTTTCAAAAACATCTTCAAATAAGTAATCTTATGTCATTTTAATAGCCAAAATAGTTAACAAGCATTGAAATAGAGGTGGGGAGCATGTTTTTTTAGAAAATAAATTATTGGAAATATGAAAATACGAGGAGTTCCAAATTTGGTAAGGATTAACGATTTTTCTGGAACATATAAAAACAGCCAGACACAAGTGTTTTTGTGTCATTTTAACAACCAAAATAATTTAAAATTATTGAAATATAGGTGTGGAGCATGTTTATTTAGTAAATAAATGATTGGAAACATGAAAATACGAGGAGTTCCAAATTTGTTAATGAATAAAGATTTTTTTGGAACTTTCAAAAACAACTTAAAACAAGTAATCTTATATCATTTTAATGGGCAAAATTGTTAAAAAGCATTGAAATATAGTCGGGGAGCATGTGTTTTAGTAAATAAATTGTTGGAAACATGAAAATACTATGATTTCCAAATTTGTTAGGGAATAAGGATTTTTCTGGAACTTTAAAAAACAACCTAAAACAAGTTATCTTATGTATTTTTGATGGAAAAAATATATAAGAAGCATTGAATTATAGGTGGGGAGTGTATTATTTTAATAAATAATTGAATGGAAACAGGAAAATATGAGGAGTTCAAAATTTGTTAAGGAATAAGGATTTTTCTAGAAATTTCAAAAACAGCCTAAAACAAGTATTCTGATGTCATTTTATTGGAAAAATTATTTAGGAAATATTGAAATATCTGTGGGGATCATGTTTTATTAATAAATAAAGGATTGGAATCATTAAAATTCGAGGAGTTCCAAATGTGTTAAGGAATAAGGATTTTTCTGTAAATTTCAAAAACTGTCTAATACAAGTCTTTTTGTGTCATTTTAACGGCCAAAATAGTTAGTAGAATTGAAATAAAGGTGGTGAGAATGTTATTTTAGTAAATAAATGATTGAAAACCTGAAAATACGAGGAGTTCCAAATTTGTTAAGGAATAATGATTTTTCTGTAACTTTCTAAAATAGCCTAAAATAAGAAATCTTATGTCATTTTAATGGCCAAAATAGTTAAGAAGCATTTAAATGTCGGTGTGGATTATGTCGTTTTAGTAAATAAATGATTCGAAACATGAAAATACGAGGAGTTAAAAATATATTAGGGATAAGGATTTTTTTGAACTTTCAAAAAAGTATTAAAACAAGTAATCTTATGAAATTTTAATGGGCAAGATAGTGTAGAAACATTTAAATATATGTGTTGCGCATGTTTTTTTTTGTAAATAAGGGATTAGAAAATTAAAATACTTGTAATTCCAAATTCATTAAGGAATAAGGATTTTTCTAGAACTTTTAAAAATACCTAAGAAAAGTATTTTTTTTATCATTTTAGTGGCCAAAATAACCAAGAATTATTGAAATATAGGAGTGGAGCATTTTTTTAGTTAATAAATGATTCGAAACATGAAGATACGAGGAATTCTGAATTTGTTAAGGAATAAGGATTTTTCTGGACAACAAAAAGCCTAGTACAAGTGTTTTGTATCATTTTAACAACTAAAATAATTAGGAATTATTGAAATATTGGTGAGGAGCATGTTTATTCAGTAAATAAATTATTGGAAACATGAAAATACGAGGAGTTCCATATTTGTTAAGAAATAAAGATTTTTTTGGAACTTTCAAAAACTTCTTCAAACAAGTAATCTTATGTCATTTTAATAGCCAAAATAGTTAAAAAGCATTGAAATAGAGGTGGGGAGCATGTTTTTTTAGAAAATAAATTATTGGAAATATGAAAATACGAGGAGTTCCAAATTTGGTAAGGATTAACGATTTTTCTGGAACATATAAAAACAGCCAGACATAAGTGTTTTTGTGTCATTTTAACAACCAAAATAATTAGGAATTATTGAAATATAGTTTATTTAGTAAATAAATGATTGGAAACATGAAAATACGAGGAGTTCCAAATTTGTTAATGAATAAAGATTTTTTTGGAACTTTCAAAAACAACTTAAAACAAGTAATCTTATATCATTTTAATGCCCAAAATAGTTAAAAATCATTGAAATATAGTCGGGGAGCATGTGTTTTAGTAAATAAATGGTTGGAAACATGAAAATACGATGAGTTCCAAATTTATTAGGGAATAAGGATTTTTCTGGAACTTTAAAAAACAACCTAAAACTAGTAATCTTATGTATTTTTAATGGAAAAAATATATAAGAAACATTGAAATATAGGTGGGGAGTATATTATTTTAATAAATAATTGATTGAAAACATGAAAATACGAGGAGTTCAAAATTTGTTTAGGAATAAGGATTTTTCTAGAAATTTCAAAAACAGCCTAAAACAAGTATTCTAATGTCATTTTAATTGCAATATTATTTAAGAAACATTGAAACATCTGTGGGGATCATGTTTTTATAATAATAAAGGATTGGAATCAGGAAAATTCGACGAATAAGGATTTTTTTGAAAATTTCAAAAACTGCATAATACAAGTCTTTTTGTGTCATTTTAACGGCCAAAATAGTTATGCAGAATTGAAATAAAGGTGGAGAGAATGTTATTTTAGTAAATAAATGATTGAAAACCTGAAGATACGAGGAGTTCCAAATTTGTTAAGGAATAAGGATTTCTCTGTAACTCTCTAAAATATCTTAAAATAAGAAATCTTATGTCATTTTAATGGCCAAAATTGTTAAGAAGCATTGAAATGTTTGTGTGGAGTATGTCGTTTTAGTAAATAAATGATTCGAAACATGAAAATATGAGGAGTTCCAAATATATTCGGGAATAAGGATTTTTTTGAACTTTCAAAAAAATATTAAAACAAGTAATCTTATGAAATTTTAATGGCCAAGATAATTTAGAAGCATTTAAATATATGTGATGCACATGTTTTTTTTTAGTAAATAAGGGATTAGAAAATTAAAATACTAGTAATTCCAAATTCATTAAGGAATAAGGATTTTTTGGAACTTTTAAAAATACCTAAGAAAAGTATTTTTTTTATCATTTTAGTGGCCAAAATAACCAAGAATTATTGAAATATAGGTGTAGAGCATTTGTTTAGTTAATAAATTATTCGAAACATGAAGATACGAGAAATTCTAAATTTGTTAAGGATTAAGGATATTTCTGGAACAAAAAAAAGTGTAATACAAGTGTTTTGTATCATTTTAACAACTAAAATAATTAGGAATTATTGAAATATTGGTGAAGAGCATATTTATTTATTAAATAAATGATTGGAAACTTTAAAATACGAGGAGTTCCATATTTGTTAAGGAATAAAGATTTTTTTGGAACTTTCAGAAATATCTTCAAACAAGTAATCTTATGTCATTTTAATTTCCAAAATAGTTAAAAAGCATTGAAATAGAGGTGGGGAGCATGTTTTTTTAGAAAATAAATTATTGGAAATATGAAAATACGAGGAGTTCCAAATTTGGTAAAGATTAATGATTTTTCTGGAACATATAAAAACAGCAAGACACAAGTGTTTTTGGGTCATTTTAACAACAAAAATAATTTAAAATTATTGAAATATAGGTGTGGAGCATGTTTATTTAGTAAATAAATGATTGGAAACATGAAAATACGAGGAGTTCCAAATTTGTTAATGAATAAAGATTTTTTTGGAACTTTCAAAAACAACTTAATACAAGTAATCTTATGTCATTTTAATGGCCAAAATAGTTAAAAAGCATTGAAATATAGTCGGGGAGCATGTGTTTTAGTAAATAAATGGTTGGAAACAAGAAAATACGATGAGTTCCAAATTTGTTAGGGAATAAGGATTTTTCTGGAACTTTAAAAAACAACCAAAAACAAGTAATCTTATGTATTTTTAATGGAAAAAATATATAAGAAGCATTGAAATATAGGTGGGGAGTGTATTATTTTAATAAATAATTGCTTGAAAACATGAAAATACGAGGAGTTCAAAATTTGTTAAGGAATAAGGATTTTTCTATAAATTTCAAAAACAGCCTAAAACAAGTATTCTAATGTCATTTTAATGGCAAAATTATTTAAGAAACATTGAAACATCTGTGGGGATCATGTTTTTTTAATAATAAAGGATTGGAATCATGAAAATTTGACGAGTTCCAAATGTGTTAAGGAATAAGGATATTTCTGGAAATTTCAAAAACTGCATATTATAAGTCTTTTTGTGTCATTTTAACGGCCAAAATAGTTATGCAGAATTGAAATAAAGGTGGAGAGAATGTTATTTTAGTAAATAAATGATAGAAAACCTGAAGATACGAGGAGTTCCAAATTTGTTAAGTAATAAGGATTTTTCTGTAACTTTATAAAATATCCTAAAATAAGAAATCTTATGTTATTTTAATGGCCAAAATTATTAAGAAGCATTGAAATGTTTGTGTGGAGTATGTCGTTTTAGTAAATAAATGATTCGAAACATGAAAATACGAGGAGTTCCAAATATATTAGGGAATAAGGATTTTTTTGAACTTTCAAAAATATATTAAAACAAGTAATCTTATGAAATTTTAATGGCCAAGAAAGTTTAGAATCATTTAAATATATGTGATGCGCATGTTTTTTTTTTTAGTAAATAAGGGATTAGAAAATTAAAATACTAGTAATTCCAAATTCATTAATGAATAAGGATTTTTCTGGAACTTTTAAAAATACCTAAGAAAAGAATATTTTTTTATCATTTTAGTAGCCAAAATAACCAAGAATTATTGAAATATAGGTGTAGAGCATTTGTTTAGTTAATAAATTATTCGAAACATGAAGATACGAGGAATTTTAAATTTGTTAAGGAATAAGGATTTTTCTGGAACAAAAAAAAGTGTAAAACAAGTGTTTTGTATCATTTTAACAACTAAAATAATTAGGAATTATTTCAATATTGGTGAAGAGCATGTTTATTTATTAAATAAATGATTGGAAACTTTAAAATACGAGGAGTTCCATATTTGTTAAGGAATAAAGATTTTTTTGGAACTTTCAAAAACATCTTCAGACAAGTAATCTTATGTCATTTTAATAGCCAGAATAGTTAAAAAGCATTGAAATAAAGGTGGGGAGCATGTTTTTTTAGAAAATAAATTATTGGAAATATGAAAATACGAGGAGTTCCAAATTTGGTAAGGATTAACGATTTTTCTGGAACATATAAAAACAGCCAGACACAAGTGTTTTTGTGTCATTTTAACAACAAAAATAATTTAAAATTATTGAAATATAGGTGTGGAGCATGTTTATTTAGTAAATAAATGATTGGAAACATGAAAATACGAGGAGTTCCAAATTTGTTAATGAATAAAGATTTTTTTGGAACTTTCAAAAACAACTTAATACAAGTAATCTTATGTCATTTTAATGGCCAAAATAGTTAAAAAGCAATGAAATATAGTCGGGGAGCATGTGTTTTAGTAAATAAATGGTTGGAAACATGAAAATACGATGAGTTCCAAATTTGTTAGGGAATAAGGATTTTTCTGGAACTTTAAAAAACAACCAAAAACAAGTAATCTTATGTATTTTTAATGGAAAAAATATATAAGAAGCATTGAAATATAGGTGGGGAGTGTATTATTTTATTAAATAATTGCTTGAAAACATGAAAATACGAGGAGTTCAAAATTTGTTAAGGAATAAGGATTTTTCTAGAAATTTCAAAAACAACCTAAAACAAGTATTCTAATGTCATTTTAACGGGAAAAATATTTAAGAAATATTGAAATATCTGTGAGGATCATGTTTTATTAATAAATAAAGGATTGGAATCATGAAAATTCGAGTAGTTCCAAATGTGTTAAAGAATAAGGATTTTTCTGTAAATTTCAAAAACTGCCTAATACAAGTCTTTTTGTGTCATTTTAACGGCCAAAATAGTTAGCAGAATTGAAATAAAGGCGGTGAGAATGTTATTTTAGTAAATAAATGATTGAAAACCTAAAAATACGAGGAGTTCCAAATTTGTTAAAAAATAGGGATTTTTCTGTAACTTTCTAAAATATCCTAAAATAAGAAATCTTATGTCATTTTAATGGCCAAAATTGTTAAGAAGCATTGAAATGTTTGTGTGGAGTATGTCGTTTTAGTAAATAAATGATTCGAAACATGAAAATACGAGGAGTTCCAAATATATTCGGGAATAAGGATTTTTTTGAACTTTCAAAAAAATATTAAAACAAGTAATCTTATGAAATTTTAATGGCCAAGATAGTTTAGAAGCATTTAAATATATGTGATGCGCATGTTTTTTTTAGTAAATAAGGGATTAGAAAATTAAAATACTAGTAATTCCAAATTCATTAAGGAATAAGGATTTTTCTCGAACTTTTAAAAATACTTAAGAAAAGTATTTTTTTTATCATTTTAGTGGTCAAAATAACCAAGAATTATTGAAATATAGGTGTAGAGCATTTTTTTAGTTAATAAATGATTCGAAACATAAAGATACGAGGAATTCTAAATTTGTTAAGGAATAAGGATTTTTCTGGAACAAAAAAAAAGCCTAATACAAGTGTTTTGTATAATTTTAACAACTAAAATAATTAGGAATTATTGAAATATTGGTGAAGAGCATGTTTATTTAGTAAATAAATGATTGAAACATGAAAATACGAGGAGTTCCATATTTGTTAAGGAATAAAGATTTTTTTGGAACTTTCAGAAACATCTTAAACAAGTAATCTTATGTCATTTTAATTGCCAAAAAATTAAAAAGAATTGAAATAGAGGTGGGGAGCATGTTTTTTTAGAAAATAAATTATTGGAAATATGAAAATACGAGGAGTTCCAAATTAGGTAAGGATTAACGATTTTTCTGGAACATATAAAAACAGCCAGACACAAGTTTTTTTGTGTCATTTTAACAATCAAAATAATTTAAAATTATAGAAATATAGGTGTGGAGCATGTTTATTTAGTAAATAAATGATTGGAAACATGAAAATACGAGGAGTTCCAAATTTGTTAATGAATAAAGATTTTTTGGGAACTTTCAAAAACAACTTAAAAAAGTAATCTTATGTCATTTTAATGGCCAAAATAGTTAAAAAAGCATTGAAATATAGTCGGGGAGCATGTGTTTTAGTAAATAAATTGTTGGAAACATGAAAATACGATGATTTCCAAATTTGTTAGGGAATAAGGATTTTTCTGGAACTTTAAAAAACAACCTAAAACAAGTTATCTTATGTATTTTTAATGGAAAAAATATATAAGAAGCATTGAATTATAGGAGGGGAGTGTATTATTTTAATAAATAATTGATTGAAAACATGAAAATACAAGGAGTTCAAAATTTGTTAAGGAATAAGGATTTTTCTATAAATTTCAAAAACAGCCTAAAACAAGTACTCTAATGTAATTTTAATGGCAAAATTATTTAAGAAACATTGAAACATCTGTGGGGATCATGTTTTTTTAATAATAAAGGATTGGAATCATGAAAATTTGACGAGTTCCAAATGTGTTATGGAATAAGGATTTTTCTGGAAATTTCAAAAACTGCATAATACAAGTCTTTTTGTGTCATTTTGACGGCCAAAATAGTTATGCAGAATTGAAATAAAGGTGGAGAGAATGTTATTTTAGTAAATAAATGATTGAAAACCTGAAGATACGAGGAGTTCCAAATTTGTTAAGGAATAAGGATTTTTCTGTAACTTTCTAAAATATCTTAAAATAAGAAATCTTATGTCATTTTAATGGCCAAAATTGTTAAGAAGCATTGAAATGTTTGTGTGGAGTATGTCGTTTTAGTAAATAAATGATTCGAAACATGAAAATACGAGGAGTTCCAAATATATTCGGGAATAAGGATTTTTTTGAACTTTCAAAAAAATATTAAAACAAGTAATCTTATGAAATTTTAATGGCCAAGATAATTTAGAAGCATTTAAATATATGTGATGATCATGTTTTTTTAGTAAATAAGAGATTAGAAAATTAAAATACTAGTAATTCCAAATTCATAATGGAATAAGGATTTTTCTGAAACTTTTAAAAATACCTAAGAAATGTATTTTTTTTTTATCATTTTAGTGGCCAAAATAACCAAGAATTATTGAAATATAGGTGTAGAGCTTTTGTTTAGTTAATAAATTATTCGAAACATGAAGATACGAGGAATTCTAAATTTGTTAAGGAATAAGGATTTTTCTGGAACAAAAAAAAGCCTAATACAAGTGTTTTGTATCATTTTAACAACTAAAATAACTAGGAATTATTGAAATATTGATGAAGAGCATGTTTATTTATTAAATAAATGATTGGAAACTTTAAAATACGAGGAGTTCCATATTTGTTAAGGAATAAAGATTTTTTTGGAACTTTCTGAAACATCTTCAAAAAAGTAATCTTATGTCATTTTAATTGCCAAATTAGTTAAAAAGCATTGAAATAGAGGTGTGGAGCATGATTTTTTAGAAAATAAATTATTGGAAATATGAAAATACGAGGAGTTCCAAATTAGGTAAGGATTAACGATTTTTCTGGAACATATAAAAACAGCCAGACACAAGTTTTTTTGTGTCATTTTAACAACCAAAATAATTTAAAATTATAGAAATATAGGTGTGGAGCATGTTTATTTAGTAAATAAATGATTGGAAACATGAAAATACGAGGAGTTCCAAATTTGTTAATGAATAAAGATTTTTTTGGAACTTTCAAAAACAACTTAAAAAAAGTAATCTTATGTCATTTTAATGGCCAAAATAGTTAAAAAGCATTGAAATATAGTCGGGGAGCATGTGTTTTAGTAAATAAATGGTTGGAAACACGAAAATACGATGATTTCCAAATTTGTTAGGGAATAAGGATTTTTCTGGAACTTTAAAAAACAACCTAAAACATGTTATCTTATGTATTTTTAATGGAAAAAATATATAAGAAGCTTTGAATTATAGGTGGGGAGTGTATTATTTTAATAAATAATTGATTGAAAACATGAAAATACGAGGAGTTGAAAATTTATTAAGGAATAAGGATTTTTCTATAAATTTCAAAAACAGCCTAAAACAAGTATTCTAATGTCATTTTAATGACAAAATTATTTAAGAAACATTGAAACATCTGTGGGGATCATGTTTTTTTAATAATAAAGGATTGGAATCATGAAAATTTGACGAGTTCCAAATGTGTTAAGGAATAAGGATTTTTCTGGAAATTTCAAAAACTGCATAATACAAGTCTTTTTGTGTCATTTTAACGGCCAAAATAGTTATGCAGAATTGAAATAATGGTGGAGAGAATGTTATTTTAGTAAATAAATGATTGAAAACCTGAAGATACGAGGAGTTCCAAATTTGTTAAGTAATAAGGATTTTTCTGTAACTTTCTAAAATATCCTAAAATAAGAAATCTTATGTTATTTTAATGGCCAAAATTGTTAAGAAACATTGAAATGTTTGTGTGGAGTATGTCGTTTTAGTAAATAAATGATTCGAAACATGAAAATATGAGGAGTTCCAAATATATTAGGGAATAAGGATTTTTTTGAACTTTCAAAAAAATATTAAAACAAGTAATCTTATGAAATTTTAATGGCCAAGATAATTTAGAAGCATTTAAATATATGTGATGCGCATGTTTTTTTTAGTAAATAAGGGATTAGAAAATTAAAATACTAGTAATTCCAAATTCATTAAGGAATAAGGATTTTTTGGAACTTTTAAAAATACCTAAGAAAAGTATTTTTTTATCATTTTAGTGGCCAAAATAACCAAGAATTATTGAAATATAGGTGTAGAGCATTTGTTTAGTTAATAAATTATTCGAAACATGAAGATACGAGAAATTCTAAATTTGTTAAGGATTAAGGATATTTCTGGAACAAAAAAAAGTGTAATACAAGTGTTTTGTATTATTTTAACAACTAAAATAATTAGGAATTATTGAAATATTGGTGAAGAGCATGTTTATTTATTAAATAAATGATTGGAAACTTTAAAATAAGAGGATTTCCATATTTGTTAAGGAATAAAGATTTTTTTGGAACTTTCAAAAACATCTTCAGACAAGTAATCTTATGTCATTTTAATAGCTAAAATAGTAAGGCATTGAAATAAATGTAGGGAGCATGTTTTTTTAGAAAATAAATTATTAGAAATATGAAAATACGAGGAGTTCCAAATTTGGTAAGGATTAACGATTTTTCTGGAACACATAAAAAAAGCCAGACACAAGTGTTTTTGTGTCATTTTAACAACAAAAATAATTTAAAATTATTGAAATATAGGTGTGGAGCATGTTTATTTAGTAAATAAATGATTGGAAACATGAAAATACGAGGAGTTCCAAATTTGTTAATGAATAAAGATTTTTTTGGAACTTTCAAAAACAACTTAATACAAGTAATCTTATGTCATTTTAATGGCCATAATAGTTAAAAAGCATTGAAATATAGTCGGGGAGCATGTGTTTTTGTAAATAAATTGTTGGAAACATAAAAATACGATGATTTCCAAATTTGTTAGGGAATAAGGATTTTTCTGGAACTTTAAAAAATAACCTAAAACAAGTAATCTTATGTATTTTTAATGGAAAAAATATATAAGAAGCATTGAAATATAGGTGGGGAGTGTATTATTTTAATAAATAATTGATTGAAAACATGAAAATACGAGGAGTTCAAAATTTGTTAAGGAATAAAGATTTTTCTAGAAATTTCAAAAACAGCCTAAAACAAGTATTCTAATGTCATTTTAATGGCAAAAATATTTAAGAAATATTGAAATATCTGTGGGGATCATGTTTTATTAATAAATAAAGGATTGGAATCATGAAAATTCGAGTAGTTCCAAATGTGTTAAAGAATAAGGATTTTTCTGTAAATTTCAAAAACTGCCTAATACAAGTCTTTTTGTGTCATTTTAACGGCCAAAATAGTTAGCAGAATTGAAATAAAGGTGGTGAGAATGTTATTTTAGTAAATAAATGATTGAAAACCTAAAAATACGAGGAGTTCCAAATTTGTTAAGGAATAAGGATTTTTCTGTAACTTTCTAAAATATCCTAAAATAAGAAATCTTATGTCATTTTAATGGCCAAAATTGTTAAAAAGCATTGAAATGTTTGTGTGGAGTATGTCGTTTTAGTAAATAAATGATTCGAAACATGAAAATACGAGGAGTTCCAAATATATTCGGGATTAAGGATTTTTTTGAACTTTCAAAAAAATATTAAAAAAAGTAATCTTATGAAATTTTAATGGCCAAGATAGTTTAGAAGCATTTAAATATATGTGATGTGCATGTTTTTTTTAGTAAATAAGGGATTAGAAAATTAAAATACTAGTAATTCCAAATTCATTAAGGAATAAGGATTTTTCTCGAACTTTTAAAAATACTTAAGAAAGTATTTTTTTTATCATTTTAGTGGCCAAAATAACCAAGAATTATTGAAATATAGGTGTAGAGTATTTTTTTAGTTAATAAATGATTCGAAACATAAAGATACGAGGAATTCTAAATTTGTTAAGGAATAAGGATTTTTCTGGAACAAAAAAAAGCCTAATACAAGTGTTTTTTATCATTTTAACAACTAAAATAATTAGGAATTATTGAAATATTGGTGAAGAGCATGTTTATTTAGTAAATAAATGATTGAAACATGAAAATACGAGGAGTTCAATATTTGTTAAGGAATAAAGATTTTTTTGGAAATTTCAGAAACATCGTCAAACAAGTAATCTTATGTCATTTTAATTGCCAAAATAGTTAAAAAGCATTGAAATAGAGGTGGGGAGCTTGTTTTTTTAGAAAATAAATTATTGGAAATATGAAAATACGAGGATTTCCAAATTAGGTAAGGATTAACGATTTTTCTGGAACATATAAAAACAGCCAGACACAAGTTTTTTGTGTCATTTTAACAACCAAAATAATTTAAAATTATAGAAATATAGGTGTGGAGCATGTTTATTTAGTAAATAAATGATTGGAAACATGAAAATACGAGGAGTTCCAAATTTGTTAATGAATAAAGATTTTTTTGGAACTTTCAAAAACAACTTAATACAAGTAATCTTATGTCATTTTAATGGCCAAAATAGTTAAAAAGCATTGAAATATAGTCGGGGAGCATGTGTTTTAGTAAATAAATGGTTGGAAACATGAAAATACGATGAGTTCCAAATTTGTTAGGGAATAAGGATTTTTCTGGAACTTTAAAAAATAACCTAAAACAAGTAATCTTATGTATTTTTAATGGAAAAAATATATAAGAAGCATTGAAATATAGGTGGGGAGTGTATTATTTTAATAAATAATTGATTGAAAACATGAAAATACGAGGAGTTCAAAATTTGTTAAGGAATAAGGATTTTTCTATAAATTTCAAAAACAGCCTAAAACAAGTATTCTAATGTCATTTTAATGGCAAAATTATTTAAAAAACATTGAAACACCTGTGGGGATCATGTTTTTTTAATAATAAAGGATTGGAATCATGAAAATTTGACGAGTTCCAAATGTGTTAAGGAATAAGGATTTTTCTGGAAATTTCAAAAACTGCATAATACAAGTCTTTTTGTGTCATTTTAACGGCCAAAATAGTTATGCAGAATTGAAATAAAGGTGGAGAGAATGTTATTTTAGTAAATAAATGATTGAAAACCTGAAGATACGAGGAATTCCAAATTTGTTAAGTAATAAGGATTTTTCTGTAACTTTCTAAAATATCCTAAAATAAGAAATCTTATGTTATTTTAATGGCCAAAATTGTTAAGAAGCATTGAAATGTTTGTGTGGAGTATTTCGTTTTAGTAAATAAATGATTCGAAACATGAAAATACGAGGAGTTCCAAATATGTTAGGGAATAAGGATTTTTTTTGAACTTTCAAAAAAATATTAAAACAAGTAATCTTATGAAATTTTAATGGCCAAGATAGTTTAGAATCATTTAAATATATGTGATGCGCATGTTTTTTTTAGTAAATAAGGGATTAGAAAATTAAAATACTAGTAATTCCAAATTCATTAAGGAATAAGGATTTTTCTGGAACTTTTAAAAATACCTAAGAAAAGTATATTTTTTATCATTTTAGTAGCCAAAATAACCATGAATTATTGAAATATAGGTGTAGAGCATTTGTTTAGTTAAAAAATTATTCGAAACATGAAGATACGAGGAATTCTAAATTTGTTAAGGAATAAGGATTTTTCTGGAACAAAAAAAAAGCCTAATACAAGTGTTTTGTATCATTTTAACAACTAAAATAATTAGGAATTATATAAATATTGGTGAAGAGCATGTTTATTTATTAAATAAATGATTGGAAACTTTAAAATACGAGGAGTTCCATATTTGTTAAGGAATAAAGATTTTTTTGGAACTTTCAAAAACATCTTCAAACAAGTAATCTTATGTCATTTTAATAGCAAAAATAGTTAAAAAGCATTGAAATAAAGGTGGGGAGCATGTTTTTTTAGAAAATAAATTATTGGAAATATGAAAATACGAGGAGTTCCAAATTTAGTAAGGATTAACGATTTTTCTGGAACATATAAAAACAGCCAGACACAAGTGTTTTTGTGTCATTTTAACAACAAAAATAATTTAAAATTATTGAAATATAGGTGTGGATCATGTTTATTTAGTAAATAAATGATTGGAAACATGAAAATACAAGGAGTTCCAAATTTGTTAATGAATAAAGATTTTTTTGGAACTTTCAAAAACAACTTAATACAAGTAATCTTATGTCATATTAATGGCCAAAATAGTTAAAAAGCATTGAAATATAGTCGGGGAGCATGTGTTTTAGTAAATAAATGGTTGGAAACATGAAAATACGATGAGTTCCAAATTTGTTAGGGAATAAGGATTTTTCTGGAACTTTAAAAAATAACCTAAAACAAGTAATCTTATTTATTTTTAATGGAAAAAATATATAAGAAGCATTGAAATATAGGTGGGGAGTGTTTTATCTTAATAAATAATTGATTGGAAACATGAAAATACGAGGAGTTCAAAATTTGTTAAGAAATAAGGATTTTTCTAGAAATTTCAAAAACAGCCTAAAACAAGTATTCTAATGTTATTTTAATGGCAAAATTATTTAAGAAATATTGAAATATCTGTGGGGATCATGTTTTATTAATAAATAAAGGATTGGAATCATGAAAATTCGAGTAGTTCCAAATGTATTAAAGAATAAGGATTTTTATGTAAATTTCAAAAACTGCCTAATACAAGTCTTTTTGTGTCATTTTAACGGCCAAAATAGTTAGCAGAATTGAAATAAAGGTGGTGAGAATGTTATTTTAGTAAATAAATGATTGAAAACCTAAAAATACGAGGAGTTCCAAATTTGTTAAGGAATAAGGATTTTTCTGTAACTTTCTAAAATATCCTAAAATAAGAAATCTTATGTCATTTTAACGGCCAAAATTGTTAAAAAGCATTGAAATGTTTGTGAGGAGTATGTCGTTTTAGTAAATAAATGATTCGAAACATGAAAATACGAGGAGTTCCAAATATATTCGGGATTAAGGATTTTTTTGAACTTTCAAAAAAATATTAAAAAAAGTAATCTTATGAAATTTTAATGGCCAAGATAGTTTAGAAGCATTTAAATATATGTGATGTGCATGTTTTTTTTAGTAAATAAGGGATTAGAAAATTAAAATACTAGTAATTCCAAATTCATTAAGGAATAAGGATTTTTCTCGAACTTTTAAAAATACTTAAGAAAGTATTTTTTTTTTATCATTTTAGTGGCCAAAATAACCAAGAATTATTGAAATATAGGTGTAGAGTATTTTTTTAGTTAATAAATGATTCGAAACATAAAGATACGAGGAATTCTAAATTTGTTAAGGAATAAGGATTTTTCTGGAACAAAAAAAAGCCTAATACTAGTGTTTTGTATCATTTTAACAACTAAAATAATTAGGAATTATTGAAATATTGGTGAAGAGCATGTTTATTTAGTAAATAAATGATTGAAACATGAAAATACGAGGAGTTCAATATTTGTTAAGGAATAAAGATTTTTTTGGAACTTTCAGAAACATCTTCAAACAAGTAATCTTATGTCATTTTAATTGCCAAAATAGTTAAAAAGCATTGAAATAGAGGTGGGGAGCTTGTTTTTTTAGAAAATAAATTATTGTAAATATGAAAATACGAGGATTTCCAAATTAGGTAAGGATTAACGATTTTTCTGGAACATATAAAAACAGCCAGACACAAGTTTTTTGTGTCATTTTAACAACCAAAATAATTTAAAATTATAGAAATATAGGTGTGGAGCACGTTTATTTAGTAAATAAATGATTGGAAACATGAAAATACGAGGAGTTCCAAATTTGTTAATGAATAAAGATTTTTTTGGAACTTTCAAAAACAACTTAAAAAAAGTAATCTTATGTCATTTTAATGGCCAAAATATTTAAAAAGCATTGAAATATAGTCGGGGAGCATGTGTTTTAGTAAATAAATGGTTGGAAACATGAAAATACGATGATTTCCAAATTTGTTAGGGAATAAGGATTTTTCTAGAACTTTAAAAAACAACCTAAAACAAGTTATCTTATGTATTTTTAATGGAAAAAATATATAAGAAGCATTGAAATATAGGTGGGGAGTGTATTATTTTAATAAATAATTGATTGAAAACATTAAAATACGAGGAGTTCAAAATTTGTTAAGGAATAAAGATTTTTCTAGAAATTTAAAAAACAGCCTAAAACAAGTATTCTAATGTCATTTTAATGGCAAAATTATTTAAGAAACATTGAAACATCAGTGGGGATCATGTTTTTTTAATAATAAAGGATTGGAATCATGAAAATTCGACGAGTTCCAAATGTGTTAAGGAATAAGGATTTTTCTGAAAATTTCAAAAACTGCATAATACAAGTCTTTTTGTGCCATTTTAATGGTCAAAATAGTTATGCAGAATTGAAATAAAGGTGGAGAGAATGTTATTTTAGTAAATAAATGATTGAAAACCTGAAGATACGAGGAGTTCCAAATTTGTTAAGGAATAAGGATTTTTCTGTAACTTTCTAAAATATCCTAAAATAAGAAATCTTATGTTATTTTAATGGCCAAAATTGTTAAGAAGCATTGAAATGTTTGTGTGGAGTATGTCGTTTTAGTAAATAAATGATTCGAAACATGAAAATACGAGGAGTTCCAAATATATTAGGATATAAGGATTTTTTTGAACTTTCAAAAAAATATTAAAACAAGTAATCTTATGAAATTTTAATGGCCAAGATAGTTTAGAAGCATTTAAATATATGTGATGCGCATGTTTTTTTAGTAAATAAGGGATTAGAAAATTAAAATACTAGTAATTCCAAATTCATTAAGGAATAAGGGTTTTTCTGGAACTTTTAAAAATACCTAAGAAAAGTATTTTTTTTATCATTTTAGTGGCCAAAATAACCAAGAATTATTGAAATATAGGTGTAGAGCATTTGTTTAGTTAATAAATGATTCGAAACATAAAGATACGAGGAATTCTAAATTTGTTAAGGAATAAGGATTTTTCTGGAACAAAAAAAAGCCTAATACAAGTGTTTTATATCATTTTAACAACTAAAATAATAAGTAATTATTGAAATATTGGTGAAGAGCATGTTTATTTAGTAAATAAATGATTGAAACATGAAAATACGAGGAGTTCCATATTTGTTAAGGAATAAAGATTTTTTTGGAACTTTCAGAAACATCTTCAAACAAGTAATCTTATGTCATTTTAATTGCCAAAATAGTTAAAAAGCATTGAAATAGAGGAGGGGAGCATGTTTTTTTAGAAAATAAATTATTGGAAATATGAAAATACGAGGAGTTCCAAATTAGGTAAGGATTAACGATTTTTCTGGAACATATAAAAACAGCCAGACACAAGTGTTTTTGTGTCATTTTAACAACAAAAATAATTTAAAATTATTGAAATATAGGTGTGGAGCATGTTTATTTAGTAAATAAATGATTGGAAACATCAAAATACGAGGAGTTCCAAATTTGTTAATGAATAAAGATTTTTTTGGAACTTTCAAAAACAACTTAAAAAAAGTAATCTTATGTCATTTTAATGGCCGAAATAGTTAAAAAGCATTGAAATATAGTCGGTGAGCATGTGTTTTAGTAAATAAATGGTTGGAAACATGAAAATACGATGATTTCCAAATTTGTTAGGGAATAATGATTTTTCTGGAACTTTAAAAAATAACCTAAAACAAGTAATCTTATGTATTTTTAATGGAAAAAATATATAAGAAGCATTGAAATATAGGTGGGGAGTGTATTATTTTAATAAATAATTGATTGAAAACATGAAAATACGAGGAGTTCAAAATTTGTTAAGGAATAAGGATTTTTCTAGAAATTTCAAAAACAGCCTAAAACAAGTATTCTAATGTCATTTTAACGGCAAAATTATTTAAGAAACATTGAAACATCTGTGGGGATCATGTTTTTTTAATAATAAAGGATTGGAATCATGAAAATTCGACGAGTTCCAAATGTGTTAAGGAATAAGGATTTTTCTGAAAATTTCAAAAACTGCATAATACAAGTTTTTTGTGTCATTTTAATGGCCAAAATAGTTATGCAGAATTGAAATTAAAGGTGGGGAGAATGTTATTTTAGTAAATAAATGATTGAAAACCTGAAGATACGAGGAGTTCCAAATTTGTTAAGGAATAAGTATTTTTCTGTAACTTTCTAAAATATCCTAAAATAAGAAATCTTATGTTATTTTAATTGCCAAAATTGTTAAGAAGCATTGAAATGTTTATGTGGAGTATGTCGTTTTAGTAAATAAATGATTCGAAACATGAAAATACGAGGAGTTCCAAATATATTAGGGAATAAGGATTTTTTTGAACTTTCAAAAAAATATTAAAACAAGTAATCTTATGAAATTTTAATGGCCAAGATAGTTTAGAAGCATTTAAATATATGTGATGCGCATGTTTTTTTAGTAAATAAGGGATTAGAAAATTAAAATACTAGTAATTCCAAATTCATTAAGGAATAAGGGTTTTTCTGGAACTTTTAAAAATACCTAAGAAAAGTATTTTTTTTATCATTTTAGTGGCCAAAATAACCAAGAAATATTGAAATATAGGTGTAGAGCATTTGTTTAGTTAATAAATGATTCGAAACATAAAGATACGAGGAATTCTAAATTTGTTAAGGAATAAGGATTTTTCTGGAACAAAAAAAAGCCTAATACAAGTGTTTTGTATCATTTTAACAACTAAAATAATTAGGAATTATTGAAATATTGGTGAAGAGCATGTTTATTTAGTAAATAAATGATTGAAACATGAAAATACGAGGAGTTCCATATTTGTTAAGGAATAAAGATTTTTTTGGAACTTTCAAAAACATCTTCAAACAAGTAATCTTATGTCATTTTAATTGCCAAAATAGTTAAAAAGAATTTAAATAGAGGTGGGGAGCATTTTTTTTAGAAAATAAATTATTGGAAATATGAAAATACGAGGAGTTCAAAATTAGGTAAGGATTAACGATTTTTCTGGAACATATAAAAACAGCTAGACACAAGTTTTTTTGTGTCATTTTAACAACAAAAATAATTAGGAATTATTGAAATATAGGTGTGCATGTTTATTTAGTAAATAAATGATTGGAAACATGAAAATACGAGGAGTTCCAAATTTGTTAATGAATAAAGATTTTTTTGGAACTTTCAAAAACAACTTAATACAAGTAATCTTATGTCATTTTAATGGCCAAAATAGTTAAAATGCATTGATATATAGTCGGGGAGCATGTGTTTTAGTAAATAAATGGTTGGAAACATGAAAATACGATGAGTTCCAAATTTGTTATGGAATAAGGATTTTTATGGAACTTTAAAAAATAACCTAAAACAAGTAATCTTATGTATTTTTAATGGAAAAATATATAAGAAGCATTGAAATATAGGTGGGGGAGTGTATTATTTTAATAAATAATTGATTGGAAACATGAAAATACGAGGAGATCAAAATTTGTTAAGGAATAAAGATTTTTCTAGAAATTTCAAAAACAGCCTAAAACAAGTATTCTAATGTCATTTTAATGGCAAAATTATTTAAGAAATATTAAAATATCTGTGGGGATCATGTTTTATTAATAAATAAAGGATTGGAATCATGAAAATTCGAGTAGTTCCAAATGTGTTAAAGAATACGGATTTTTCTGTAAATTTCAAAAACTGCCTAATACAAGTCTTTTTGTGTCATTTTAACGGCCAAAATAGTTAGCAGAATTGAAATAAAGGTGGTGAGAATGTTATTTTAGTAAATAAATGATTGAAAACCTAAAAATACGAGGAGTTCCAAATTTGTTAAGGAATAAGGATTTTTCTGTAACTTTCTAAAATATCTTAAAATAAGAAATCGTATGTCATTTTAATGGCCAAAATTGTTAAGAAGCATTGAAATGTTTGTGTGGAGTATGTCGTTTTAGTAAATAAATGATTCGAAACATGAAAATACGAGGAGTTCCAAATATATTCGGGAATAAGGATTTTTTTGAACTTTCAAAAAAATATTAAAAGAAGTAATCTTATGAAATTTTAATGGCCAAGATAGTTTAGAAGCATTTAAATATATGTGATGCGCATGTTTTTTTAGTAAATAAGGGATTAGAAAATTAAAATACTAGTAATTCCAAATTCATTAAGGAATAAGGATTTTTCTGGAACTTTTAAAAATACCTAAGAAAAGTATTTTTTTTATCATTTTAGTGGCAAAAATAACCAAGAATTATTGAAATATAGGTGTAGAGCATTTGTTTAGTTAATAAATGATTCGAAACATAAAGATACGAGGAATTCTAAATTTGTTAAGGAATAAGGATTTTTCTGGAACAAAAAAAAGCCTAATACAAGTGTTTTGTATCATTTTAACAACTAAAATAATTAGGAATTATTGAAATATTGGTGAAGAGCATGTTTATTTAGTAAATAAATGATTGAAACATGAAAATACGAGGAGTTCCATATTTGTTAAGGAATAAAGATTTTTTTGGAACATTCAGAAACATCTTCAAACAAGTAATCTTATGTCATTTTAATTGCCAAAATAGTTAAAAAGAATTGAAATAGAGTTGAGGAGCATTTTTTTTTAGAAAATAAATTATTGGAAATATGAAAATACGAGGAGTTCCAAATTAGGTAAGGATTAACGATTTTTCTGGAACATATAAAAACAGCTAGACACAAGTTTTTTTGTGTCATTTTAACAACAAAAATAATTAGGATTATTGAAATATGTGTGTGGAGCATGTTTATTTAGTAAATAAATGATTGGAAACATGAAAATACGAGGAGTTCCAAATTTGTTAATGAATAAAGATTTTTTTGGAACTTAAAAAACAACTTAATACAAGTAATCTTATGTCATTTTAATGGCCAAAATAGTTAAAATGCATTGAAATATAGTGGGGAGCATGTGTTTTAGTAAATAAATGGTTGGAAACATGAAAATACGATGAGTTCCAATTTGTTATGGAATAAGGATTTTTATGGAACTTTAAAAAATAACCTAAAACAAGTAATCTTATGTATTTTTAATGGAAAAAATATATAAGAAGCATTGAAATATAGGTGGGGAGTGTATTATTTTAATAAATAATTGATTGGAAA